>BMAO01009105.1:0-55952 GCA_019973975.1 Trichonephila clavata | reverse complement strand
AAGGAACCTAAGAACACAATTAAGAGGAAGGGCCTGAACACAATTAAAAGGAAGGGCCTGGACACAATTATCGACCTTATGAGGCCTTGTTTAGTAACTGCCGACACCCCGATGGTTCTTCAGACTCAGAGTGCAATAGGGGTAAATCTGGTGTGTTTCTTAAGTACCCAGATAATACAACTTCAAAGCACAAGGTCTCCGCAGGGCAAACTGCTTCCAACTTTATGTGTGAATACATAGCAATTAGGACAGCCCCAGATATTTACCTTGCACGGACAAATATAGCTTATTCCGACGGCATCATTGTGCTCTGCTCTTAAGGCCATCAAGGAAGGAAAAAATGGGCTCACCCAAGAAATCAATTCTCTTCTATTCTCCATTGGTGGATTGGGCTAATCATGTATCCTCCAAAGGATCCCAGCCCATGTTGACATCGAAGGGAACGAGATGGCCGATTTCCTCGCCAATGAAGCCAGAACACTTGAATAGGTAACTTCATCTACTATGGTCTTAGATGTCAACGCAGTCGCAAAACAAAAGCTCTGCTCAAACCCAAGAAAAAAATTCTCGCTGCCAGAATTAAATTATAGCCGAGAAATTACGACAACAATAACTAGACTAAGGACAAAGCATTTTAAAGGCATGCAGATTCTGTTCGATGGTTCCAGATCATATGCGGAATTCAGGCACTGCCCAGGCACGCAATTGGATCCCAAACACCTTTTTAGCTGTCTTTATATTGTTGGTGCCCTTTTTAAAATATACATTGACTGCAGCATGGGCATTCTATACTCGGATCGTGCCATGGATGTTGCCACGGCAGTGATTCACGTCTTTGGCAATATTTGACTATATCTTTATGTTTTGTTATTACCACCTTTGCACTTTATCATGCACGACAACAATATATATTATATATTATAACAAGGGATGTGTGTATATGTAAAATTCCAAAACCCCAAACGAGGATCGTAGCAGCTAATGGGTTAATAATGAAAAATATTGACAACAAAAGATTACAATAGCATTAGTTCAAGGGCTCTTAAGCTTTCCTTCAATACAACCCTTAGCTTTGACTTGTTAAGAAAAAACCTACAAGAACATGTTAAATTACAACACAAAAAGTGACAGGTTTAGGACAGAACAATATGAATACTTGTGAAAGAATGTATTTTTATTAGTAGTTGGTGTTTAGACCTTCTTTGAACTTAATTACACTTTACAACGGAAATAGGCTTGACGGCTAAAGGTTATGTACAATGCTCAAAGGAATTTACCTTCATTCTTCATGCAGAGTGATCTTGAACTCAGATAATATGCTTGAAAGAGGAAACAAAACACGGACTTTGTACTCTAAGAAACCCCCAAAGACTCGATATTGTTGAGTTCAGGAGACTGAAAACAAAGTTTGTGATTTTTTGCTTCCTCAACCGGCTTATCTAACCATGTTTGAACACAACGAGTTTTGTGAACAAGGGCATATCGTCATATAGAGGATCACAGGATCTTCTCTAGGAACACTATCCTGCACTTTAAACTCTAGGAAAAAGAATATGTGACAATGCTCGGCTGGGAACTTCTCTCACAAGATCACGAATAGTTCCAATTGCGTTCCCCCCTTTCACAGGCCTTCTTCATTCATCATAGTAAAAAAAATAGTCGAAATGCCTCTGTACTGGTAATCTCCTGTCGAAAACACGGTTGCTGGTCTGAAATAACGGAAATGATGATTTTCAAAAACTGATGTATTCACATAGCTCCAGTTTTAGTGGTTTATCCCGTTCAGGGCCAGGTGATTTTCCCTATTATAAGCCTAACTTCATTTAAAACTTCATAAAGCATCATTATTGTAATAAAATATACCGAAATTTATCTCCAAATATACTCCAAACTCCATAAGTTTCTAATTAAGATCAAACTGGTGTGATCATGGGCATCAGAAAAGGGGAAAACGCAATCTTGCATATGATACCATTTTCCCTGAAGTGAGCACATATATGTGATTATGGTCCTGAACGGGTTATACACCACTGTTCCAGTTTTATAGCATCTCTTGGCAAACATATTACTGTTCATTGTTAAAACATTCAACTCCCGTTGAATAATTTTAGCATAGATACGAATTTCTGAGATATATTTTAATTTTGGAGTTTATCTGCGGCAACGTAGCGCGTTTTTGAACGACTATCCATTTCAAACTTGTCTCTGTCCCGGTTGGTCATCTTTGAATTTCACTCATTGTTCTGTTTTTAAGGGATTTCTCAGGTTCGTGCAGGTTGTCATGACCTTCGATAAAGTGGTCCTTAACACACAATGTTTGTCGTTTCCGACACGGACAATTGCGAATAATTAGTTAAAGCTTATGTTGCTTTAAAAGTTATGAAGGTAAAAACAATTTTTTCCCCCTTTTCAAATACGTGTGGGCGTTAAAAAATGGGTGTACTTCCCATTTTTCGCGATTGTAAGTCAATTAAACTATATTCACACATCAGCATCATACTCAATCATTTCTTCATCCAATGTATCCTGGAGGGGTGCATCTTTCCGCAACTTGTGGGGTGCCATTTTTATCTCCATTTCTTGTTTTTTTTGTTTATTTTCCCACATTTTACTTCCTTACCCGATTTTTAGCATTAGATTTTAAATCTCGAGTTTACCAGATACAGGGGAAGATTCACTATCGCATGTGGGAGTGAAAGTCATGGGTGAAGGGATTAGATGACACAGTTTCAGTTGGTAAGGCAGTAAATTGAGGTGGAAAGTGCTTTCTTGATTTAATAATGATTGCTTGATCTTTTAAGAATGAAAGAACAGGGTAACATTAAATACAGGAATAGATGGCTGAGGTTCCAACATTATAGGTGCTATTGAAAAAGTGGAAGGTAAGAGGTATGCGTAAGTGGAAGGCGACGATGTGGAAACTAAAAGCATAAAGGGAGATATATTTGATTTCGGGATGGATGAAGAAGGGTGAAGTAATGTTAAATGCAGGCATTTTATTTTAATGATATTTTCATCTGTCTGTGTTGTAGTGGATATCGCAGATTTAGCAGCCTCGGCATATGTTTATGATTTCTGTGGGACTATTAGTTTATGGGCTTCCAGATAAGAGATATTTTTGTTTGTTTTTATTTCCTGTATTTGTTTTCCTATTTTTCATTTTGGGCATAATTTGGATTCTGACGGATGGGGTTGTGAACAGTTGATACACTTTGGCTTTAGAGTACTTTCAGTGCAAGAATGCCCAGAAGACTCACATCTAGAGAAAGTAGGAAGTTTGGGAATGTCCGAATCTCTGACACTTGAAGCAGCGTGAAGGATTTGGAATGCATGTGTGAACTTTACAGTTCTGGTTTCTAACTTTGGTTGTTGTAGGTAATTTAAGGCAGTCAAATAAGTCAAAATAAGATGTTTGTCGGAATAACTGAAGCATCTTTTTATTGTTATTATTTTAACCTGAATAACACCTTGATCAAAAAATCCATTGCGGATTTCTGCTTCAGGGTGGTCAACAAATCAGGTTCTGAAATTACACCTCTCCAGGAATTAAGAGATATGTGAGGACTTATAGTTACTGGAAAATTTAAAAATGTTTTAGCGAGTAGAAAAGATTTGGTCTGCAAAGTAGACAAAGTTTCAATAAATAGGTCACCTGAACGTAAGCGTTTTAATGATTTCAGTTCACAAACTATTTCAGTATGAGCTTTCTGTATAGCAAACGTTGATTTTGCAAACATCTCATAATTTGGTTGTGAAATTACCAAAAATCTTGTATTAATAGCTATTGTATCTTTGTTAAGGTTGGGTAAAACGAGGCCCTTTCACGGGCACAGCTTAATAGGATCCATAGGCACGAATAAAGCTTTATCTTGGCGTGCCACTACCCACCAATTAATCCATCAATTGTGGCAGTGTGCTGGTCAACTAACAATAGTCAGGCTCGGTGCTTACCTGGAGCACACCCAGGATATCATCAGGGTGAGTATCCAACGGGTAAACCCAACACCCCTTACCTGCAGCAATGTCTCTCTGGGGACTCCGAAGAAACTTATCAGCCGATTCACAGGAGCGGGTTCACTCCTGCCTCTCTTTCACAGCAAAGTGTGGACCGAAGGGAAAGCAAAAGGTATTACCAGGACATCATTTTCCTCCTTACGGGACACCGCACATGACAAACATGCGGCTTAGCAAACCAACGATGTTAGTCAAAAACAAATAAACAATACAAACATAAAAAAATAGGGAAAATTTTAATAAAATAATGAAACTAAATTAACAGAAAACAAATATTAACTATACTGTGTTAGTAATAAGGATGATGCAATCCAATTAAAACTAAAGAAATCTAGAAACATATTCTCGTTTTTTTAAAAACAGATTCATTTACAATCTAGACTTTTAAAAAAGAAAGGAAAGACGGGGGGGGGGTTTCGAAAATAGAGAAGGATCACTAGGTTGCCCCGGGGTCGTGACTATCGTGTTTACCAAAGACAGTAAACCCTTTGGGAAAAGTAGAAGACCACACTTGGGTACCTCGTGATTGTGACACCCGTACTCATTTAAAGATGTTGAGCCCCCTGCGGGGTATTTATTGTATGGGAGGGGGCAATGAAAACTACGATTGAAAATTGGATCGCAAATAATGAAAGTTTGAGAAGCATTGAGGTACTGTGTACCATTTCACAAGGGTTTTTACACTAACGCGATCTTACATAGCAATGTACTCACACACAATCAGAAATAGAGCAAAACTCTTTGATGGTTTAGTTAAAATATTTTGAGTTGATGTAAGAAAATGATTTGATTTTAAAGAAAAATATTACATTTTACCTTGGCAAGTTATTTTAAAGCGTGACTCATTTAGTTAGATAATTCCTGAGGACTTATTGTGCAACTTATTTAGAATGACTCATTCAGTTGTTAATAGTAAGTATCAGTGCAAAAGTTACGAAACAAATGAAATAACAAAAAAAAAATAAAATAAATAAGATTCAAAGATAAGCAAGTATATTACAAAATTAAAGAACTAAGCAGCAAAACCACGGTAGTAAAATAACGTAAGTAAAACAATGATATTATGAAATCAGAGCAATGAAAAAATTGCAAAGCCAATTTGATGAAATTACTAAATAATACAAATGAAGCTTTTCTGAAATAAGCTGGAAAAAAAATTTAATTTAAGAGCATGAATTTTAACTTTCAGGTATTTTTCATCTTTTTTTAAATTTTGAACAAAAAAGGATGAGATGATTACTAAATTTTGCACACCACTAACATTTCAGTCACAATGTTAATACGAGTACAAGTCTGTTAATGTAAACTTAAAAATTACCATGAGCAATAAAGAATTGTGTGATTTTAAAATTTGTAAAAAAGTGATCACACAAGACAATCCTTTTGGAATGGTCGAAAAAATGTTGCTTTTGTGAGAAAAGAGCGAACTGATTCAGTGCACTGAGTGTTCCAAAAAGTGGCAACAAAACACTTTGAATATTTAATTTAATAAACTATAACAGAAATATTTTCCGTTTTATTTTTAAATTTGTTGCCTGATTCTTAAGTTGAGTTGCTTACTTAAAATTAAGCTTTTTGAAAAGACGTTATTTTGTTGAAAAAATAAATTGGTAATAGTTTTTATAGATACAAAAAGTAGCAAGTGCTCTACGGTTTTGGAATATTAACTAAGTGGGCCATCTTTCGAAATAGCGTGCCTATGGTAGTATGAAATATTTTTCTTTTTATGGAGACTCGAAGTTAGGTGACATTATTTTTTCAGATCACGACTCAAACAAACTATGTTAATTTAACAACCAGCAAAGTGTTTTACCGATTTATGAATGTAATTAATATCACGGCTATTATTAGTTCATGTTAGTGAAAAAATCACGCACGCACGCACCATAATATTATTTTTTTTAATTGACGAATTTTCATTATACGCGCTCGAGCATACGACCTCTACTAATGCATAAATAACTTCCGTTGATCGTTATAAAGCTCCTTTTCTGTCTAAGACATTTAGCACAGAGTTGTTATGACAAGAGAGGGTACTAACGCCATCCCACTAACATTCCTGCAAGGAGACAAAACTAAAAGGCTTTAGAAATTGCAATGAATCTAAAAAGATCGTATTTTATTCTCTGGGCAAGATATTTGGTCTTCAAGCGGAATACGTAACACAAAAATGTTCAAAAATTTGACTTTGAGCCGAAGTAACTTCTTGTGGTCCGCAACCTTTCTGAATTATCCGCATTTCTCAAGTGCATGAATGTGAATGTGGATGGATAACTTACCATGCCCATAGTGCATGGTAAGTTACTATGGGCTCAATTTGTTATTCAAGATTTACAATGACATAAGATACATGCTATGTTTGAGTGTGTATTAAGTATGGGCTGTCATCTTTTGGCATAAACTTTGAAAAGTTTTTATTTAAATTTTGGTATGACTAATGAGATGCAAAGTGCTCCAGGCTTTATGATGAGGAGAATAAAATACCTATCCGTTTCTCTTTCTAAGAGTGTTTTGCTTTGGTCTTGCTTCATTTCTGGTCGCTTGCAAGTGTTTTGTGATGGTGGCGAACCATTTAAGGCAAAGAGTGATTACAGGAACTAAGTTAGCTCTTTCAATCGAAGATTTAAAATCTTACACTACACCATCGGCATTTTGTAATTGTCTTCCAAAAGGTTAATATACCATAGTATTTAAAATGGCCGCATTCATAGCAAAATGAAAAACAATTGAGACCCTTTAATACTTAATATCTTAATCACCTACAAGGATAGCGAGACGAGGTATGAAATCTTTTTTCTCTCTCAAGACTGATAGTCCCCCCCCCCCGTAGTTTTGACATTAAGTGACCCTGTGACATTAAGTTTTGACATGCTAAAAAGTAGAGAGAAAGCTTGTTGAAATGACGAGATAAGAAACTGTCTTCTATCGTCGCTGAAGAATCGACATCTCTCCTGATTATTTTTTCGATTTCAGTTGTGACAGTTTCATGCGGCGACTTTAGCAAGAATAAATATCTCAATTCAACTCATAGCACAGTCCTGAAAAAATGAATATCGATTGTTATTTGTTTCAATTCTTGATAACTGTCAACAGACAAGCAAGTTTATAGAGATTATCTCAGGTCCTTGTGAATATATAGGAGTACTCACGTTAAATATTTACTACAACCCTTTTGTGTATGTGTGTGCAGTGGCTGCATACAAGACAGTTTTTAAAGTATTCAGAGGCATATGTACAATTCATTAATAATGTCTTACAATTCTTTGAAATATTACTTTTTTGTAATGTCCCGCTATTGGATCATTATTGCGCTTTTGTATAATGGATTCATTCTTATGAAACGGAATGAATAATTGAACTTCCTCCAAATCAGCCATTGCTATGAGTTGTGCAATGTCATTAGGCTACATTCCATGAGACTCAATGCTCTTTTTTAACCATTAAAAATTTGAGTTGCCGTTAAAACAAAATGAGACACATTGATATTATACCTTTTTTTTGGATCAAAATTTCGAATGAACTTCCTTATATCAATATCTAATGTGATTTTAGTACCAGCAGATGGTTATACAATACTTAAATTTCGACTTGCAAAAGAAGTTTTTTCAATTCGAATGCCTTTTGAAAATTCTTTCCTCCTTGTTTGGTTTTTCTTGCGTAATTCTGTCTTGTTTTTCTGCTTTCTCCAGTGAAATTTTAGCTTGTTCCTTGATTTGTTTCAGATAAAATGTTCTGTCAAACTAATTAAGTTTAGTGATGTCATATTTAATTTGAAATATACGCGTGCCACTAGATCAATTAATTTGAAAAATAAATAAGAAAATACAAGCAAAAATTTGGAAATAAGATTTCATTTTCTTTGCTCTGGAATGGGATTGTAATAGCCAAATTTATGCGTTTAAAATATCCAAGTTCACCTAAAAAGTTTGTGTTCTGTTACTATTACCTTGATTATATATCAATATAAACTCATTGCATGCACATTCGACGCTAACAAATAATTTGTATCTTCAAAATCTATAGAAATGTTTGCAAAGATTATTTTTACTAAAACATTTACTGTAAGAAATTTTTAAAGAAAGTCGTGTCATTCTTAAAATAATAAATCTTTAAAAACTTTATCTATTTTTAGTTGAAATGAAATAATATTTAGTATGGATATATTCTTTTGTTATCAAATGAAGTATTTAACTAATTAAATAAACCGAAATATTAATTCCATTTATAATACAGAATGATAGAAAGAATCTATAAGTGTATCAAAAAACAGAAAATTTAAAATAAATTTTTTTTAATTAGAAACCACAATTTTTAAAATGTTTCTTGTGTTTATTATTTTTAACAAATTAAATATCCGTTAAAATACTATTTGCGGTATTTTCCCATTATTACTTTAGAATGTAAAAAAAAAAAATAATAAAGATCATCTTTGGAATAATGAGTAAATTTAATTGTAAAATGAAAAAAGAAGTACAAAATAAATAATCGGTTCGCTGATTTGTATTTATGTGTTAAACAAGTAAGGAAGCAAAGCCAGACAAAAATGACGATCATCCCTTGTTTGAGTTCTGATTCACATTTGACATAAATGAGCTTATACTTTTCTTTTATTAATTAATACATAACTTCCTTAGCCGAAACAAGAATAAACAAATAAAATAATGCTTTAAAAATGATTTCAGTATATCTTTCATATAAAACTAACTAATGCAAAATAATAAAGCTAAAATATTTCGTTTTTAAAAGATCGCACACCTGAAAACACTATTCAGTAGGGGGAAAAATTAACACAAAATATCATAATAAAAAGAAACTGTTATGTGTGTTTTCAACATTAACATTTAAAAGAAAAAAATTTAAACTAATTAGCATACAAATTTAACATGTACAAATAAAATCAATATAAAACTCCGGATTGCATTAAACATGAATTTTTTTCAACTCTTTGAACACAAAACTCACACCTGGGATGATCTTTCGGTTAGGATTCAATGAGGAATTCTGTGAAAATTGTTATTTGTTGGTCGTTTGTTATAGAGAACCAGGTATGGTAGACTTTGTGCTGGTTCAAAAACCTGCCATTAGTGTAACAAATATTTATGATTTAGTTTATATGTCACATTCAGACAACTAGTGTCACTTCATAAAAAACAGAGAAAAGGCTAAATAATAATAATAATAAATGGAAGAATTTCGATTACACTTACACGCGTCGAGTACCTATTCTATCCTAAAGCATAATCCACTTCGGTTGACAGCTAGAGAGCGCTTCTGCTCCATTCAATATAGAGCAATTGTGGGTAGACTTTTCCAGCGTACGGGCTACTTCCAACTTTTTCAAAATATTATGGTCCACCCAGAGTCTCCAGTCTAGCTGTCTATATGGCATCGGTGTTCCAAAATATGTTTCTTTTAGTATGCACGTCTTAGGCCTTAGTAAAGGTGGTTCCCCCAAAATGTCTCGGTGGTCCACCGATCGATCGCGATCGATTTAATGCCCACCCCTGGTATAGAGTTATCACAAGAGCGGATACGTTACTACAGAGTTAATAAATATAGGCAACATCTTAAGTGAGCAAGTGATTGTGGCGATTTATGGTACAAGAGCCAATTTTGACTAAAAAGCGCCAAACATTTACAAAAAAAATATGAAATTCTCTCTCTCTCTCTCTCTATATATATATTCTACATATATGCATGCATGCATACACACATGTAAGAAATTCGACACAAATATTTAAAATTGTAAATCAAATTAAGTATAGAAGTCCAATTTTTAAAAGGAAAGCAAATAGATTATAGCGGGGAAGGGGAAATCCTCTTAAAAGTCAGATGAGATTATATAACATGAATTAAAAAAAAGTGACGCGATAATAATAATAATAAAAACAGCACAATCTTCTAAAATGTAGTGAACAGAGTACAGAACCTTGCATAAAGGACATTTTCAGGAGCATCTTCCCCCCAACAATAAATGCCTGTGTGTAAAACGGGTACAATACGAAGGCGAGTCAGTTTGACATCGGCCCTTCGCATTGGCATCACAGGTCATGCTCCTATGACAGGCTTCAAAGAGTGCAGTTTGTTATTCAATTGCAGACTCCATGAATCCTGCCAGGTTGTTAAAATATGAGGCAAGATGATGCTCTTACTGTTCGAAACCAGTACTACTAGCGGCAGATGGGACGTCACCGACCAAGCTACGCTGTCCGCTTGCTGGTTGCCTGTGATACCTACCGCCCACTATAGTTCATGATATATAATCACTAGGCTATCGTGGCCGACTTAAATATGAAAATTTATATTTTGTATCGCTTGCATTAAAAATACCATACGAAAGCATATTAAATTGTGAACATTGCAGGGACTTCGAGTGAGTGAGTGAATGAATATTAACGTCCCACTGTTCAGCTACACGAGGGCTTTTTGGGGACGGTCCGCGTAATTTTGAACCATGGTCAAGTGACGCGGACGACACCTGAGCTGGCACCCCCTCTCCTAACTACCACACCACACCAATGGGAGGACGTTTGAGCTCTCGACAGATTTAACGTGCATCGCTCCCCTACACGGCGGATCTTTAGTGGTACTAGGTGCAGGGACTTCAAAAGCGTGATATAATATTTTAGGGGTTTTTTTTAAAATCATTTTTCAAAGAATGGTCATATTTGCAGTAGATATGGACGCGTGAACCTTTTTCTGTTTTTTCAGAATCTAGTTGATCTCTTACTTTAAAGAGTTAACAAAATCAGAATTTATTTAGCAATAGGAGATTATTAATTTTGCCATATATATATATACAATAATTTCAGTAATTTAAATTATAAATAAGTTCATCGACATTTTTGCAAAAAATTGTTCAAGGATTCAGGACTCCCTTTGAATGTAATGGAAACATCTTGAATATAACCATATTAGATATATGAGACAATACACATAAAGTTGTTTTATTTTATTCCAAATAATTTAATTGGGTTTTAAAATACAAAAAAGTTCAAAATACAAAACCTTATACTAATCCTAATACTTTAAAAAATACCACTGAGTATTTCTTATACAATTGCTGATAAGCATACAAAATTTCTTTTCCTTAAAAAATATTTTCAAACTTTTTCCGCATAATCAGCAATCTTTTAAAAATTCATAGAATCTTTATCGTTTCTCAGGTTCTAGCTATTTTAACTTGTGTAATCACATGCATTATAAAATTCTGGATCTTTCCATGGCACGTACATAAAGTTGTGGCACAATGGGTCAGCTAGAGGAGATATAGGCTTAGATTGAGGAGGCACAGATTCTGCTTGGTACAAATTGATGATATTCAACATCTCACTCACCAACTAAAAGAAAAAAAATATTTTCATTATTGTAGCACATTTTTGAATACCCCCTCCTAATAAATACTTTCTACGAAAATAGATTAAAGGTATGTATGATATACGAGGGACACATTCCTAAAGTAAGATTTATCATTTTTTTACCCATGGAAACATTACTGTCCAAAAAATTACATCATAGCATCATGATGCTCCTTGAACTATGTTTCGATACAGTCACCACCGACATTTTGACATTTATCGTCACATAGTTTGAAGAAACCACTCCAGTAAAACTTGGTGGCCTGTAATGCAAGGAATTGTCACATGGACTGATATATCCCAGCTGTTGGAGTTTGCAAATTGTTCTTTATTTTATTATTTTTGAATGTCAAATTTGTATGGCAACGACAAACCTAGATTGCTCCCACTATTTATACTAGTTCATCTGGCGCCATAATCTATAGTAAATGAATTGCGGAAAATTAAAGTGAATGAACTGCAGTTGACTGGTTGTTCTTTTTGTATTGGATTACTCTCAAGTCCGTACACCAGCTTTGTTTTAAAAAGATTTTTTTTTCACTGGTGAACTTGGATGCTTCCAGATCATTGAGATACACCATGTCCTGCACTCCAGTAGTTTTTTTATCATTAGTGGTGCTAGAGAAACGCCTATTTCGACCTTCCTTCTTCACACTCTGTCTTTCTCTGATCATACAACACCAACTATCAACCATTTGAAAACTATGACCATGAAACTCTGACCTCTTCCCCATACACGATCTTTTGGTTTTCATGGATGATGGACACACTTGTTCCAAGTGTCTATCCATATCGGACAACAGCATCTACTTCCATTGGTGACCACTTAATCAGCATACGGCTGTCTGCCATCGTGATTTGTATTCAAATATCCTCGGACACGGTTTACTCTCTCTTCAATACTCTGAGCGTGCCTCATCCTTCCTACGCTGATACTCATTATGACGTTTAACTAGTATGGAATGTAGTTTCTTAAGGGGATTGTTTGTTTCACTTGGTGTATTATCTTACATTTTTTTTAAAAAGAAAAAACCTACTTTCGAAACGTCCCTCAGAGAAGCAATGCCAAACTTATTAATGTGGGCTAATGATTAACTCAGTTTCCTCACTTTTCTGATGGCACGCAAGTGTCGATGAATGTTCCAATGACTAAATCAAGCTATTATGTTAGTTCCTTAACAATAATAATACAATTGATCTCTACAAAGTTTGCAGGATGTCCCAGACTAATGGTTCCCAAACTTAGTGTGGCCATGGACTCCTCCATTTTCTTTATATTTAAAACTTGGACTGGAACACCCAAGTGAAATAACTTTATTTCAATGCATAATATAAAAATTACAAACTTAACTTTGATGTCTAGATTGGTAAATGTTGCGTAAAAATAAAATATAAATAAAAATATGAAAGTGTAATATTTATATTTTAACTTTTGTCTTAAAATATAAAAGCATAGATTGTTCTCTCAATGAGATGATTTAACGTGGCAGGATATGATATGAAATTATCCTCAGGATCTATGCTGTATTGAATGACCAGTGCGCTCATATCCTAATATAACCGCACGATTACTTTCCCGCTAGATTTGTGTTTCTCATTCTTAAGCGATTTTAATTGTGTATTTTCTTCTAGACTCTCTTGTCATGATTTAACTTTAAATTTTTGGTTTTGATGTAGTATTGTTCTTAGGCGAATTATCAGACGTAATTGGATTGATTTCTCATTTTACCATATGAAAATCAACAGGTATAAGTTTTAATAAAAATTTAAAGCTTTATCTTCGTAACAGTACGAAAAATACTACTACTTTCTGTTCAAAACTAAGGGAAATTTCTTGCATTCAGTTTGTAACAGGTCTATTCGCGTTTCTACTAATCCTCTTAGGTAAAATAATCTTTTTAACTGTGACTTCAGTTGAAAACCGCTTTCTGTTGAGGAGACTGGGTTTTATGTAAATTAGAGGTTCTATTTAAGTGCTGGTGATGGCTGTGAACATTCAGTCAGGAGAAAGCATAGAGACCGGGACGATGGACCGCGACAACTTCAAATCATAGGATCCTGCACAAAGCAAAACAAAACAAAACTGAACTGTGGATTAGATGCATGACTCTTTCTACTGACATATTTTAGTTATTGCACGTAGCGAAGATATTCTGTTCCAATTTAAATCTACATAGACGGCTGCAACCACAATCGACCGGACTTCCACCAGGCAGTGCAGTAATTATAGTAGAACCTGTTTTTGTGCGGTCCTTTTATATGCAAATTTATTTTTGTACCATTTGTTTTGTGTGATTTTCTTTTTCTGCGATCTTTTTTTATGCGGTGCATGAATTTTAAGAGCTTTGGCACCACTGTAATGTTTTCTTTCAGTGTACATATATACATTCGAGGCCCTCTGTTCATTTGTTATAAACGGTCTTTCAACAAAGCTTTCCATCAAATCGGAAAAGCGTTTTCTTAAAATAGATACCAATTTCAAAAGGAGTTTAAAATTCCAAAATTCCTTCGATCATGCATAACTGGTTATCGTGACGTTTACTAGCAATTCGCCAACCAATTGTCGTCGCAAAAATTTATCACTGACTTTATGGTACCAAAAATAAAGCAATTGAAATTGTATCTTCAAGTGACGAAAGCGATTTTGAACTAATTCTTCCCAGGAAGATGCTTGCTATGAACTACGACGAGTATAAAAATACAATTATTATTTTTATGATAATCATATGATATTCGTTCTTTGTAATTGTTTTAAATTATATTTCTTATAATTGTTAAATATGTTATTTATAATTGTTAGTTATTTTTAAGTATTATGTTATTTATTTATTATGATGTTGTTTATTCATAATTATTTTTTGTTATTTATTTAGAATTATTATGTTAAATGAGTATTCTTATGTACGCTTCTTATTACAATACGATGTGGTTACTCTTTTTTTATAATTGCTATTAAATTATATTATATGATTATTATTATATAAAATAATAATTGTTAAATCATACTATATGAATATATAATAATTATTACTTTATAATATTATATTAATAGTACATATGATAATTACTATAAAATTATTTATTATATATTGCTGTCAGTAAATATTTTTTAGAGAGTATATTGATATTCACTTTTTTTATTAATCTTGGTTATTCTCAAACTCTTCCTACATTCTTCATTCGAAATAGATTTTCGTGTATTTCAAAAGTTCTTTGAAATTATTTTCCTGACGATCGCTTACCGCCACGCTGCCATCTTGGATTCCATTCCGAAGACATGCGCTGCTTGGCGTGATTCTTTATCGCGCCAAGCAGCGTTTGGAGCGTAGACCCAGGATAACAAACTAGTTCCATAATTTTCTTTAGATACTCATGTCATTGATTTTTCAGCTATTTTCGTTTACATGTTTCAGTATCTAGTTTGTACTTCCTTAAAAATTAGGCAAGTTTTATAAAATTTGGATGTGTTATAAACAAAAAAAAAAACATGTAAAAAGAAACTGGAGTTTCTCAAAGAAACGTTTATATCGTCAACAATATAAGTGTTACATTTGTAATAAAATATATACAAACATTGAAAAAAGTAAAATAAATATTTTTTCTGAAAGTGACAGATATTTGTAACTTTTTATGTTACCGGGTGATTTATATTATAAAAATTAATTTTTTATCTCTCTCTTTAACGTATGAATCATGGAAACCTTCCTTGAAAGTGTGAGTTTAAGTATATATATATAAAAAAAAAGAGTAAAGTAAGAAAGCATTTCGTCAAGTATTTTCTGTAGAAATTTGAAAAAAATGTCAAAAATTAAAAGTATGTGATGACTTCTGGACACGATATGTATCCTTTTCTTCCTTTGTAGTATTTACAGTCCAGGAAACCTAGAAATGACTCTAAGACCAGTTGCATGAACTCAACCTTCATGGATTAGTCAATTTTATCTAGGTCACACGTATACGCTTATTTCGTAAATTAACTAATGTTTCATCAAATGCAATTATTTCGCTAAAAGACCACCCTATAGCAGCTGAGATACTAATCTATAAACTCCCAATGTCGAAGTTGAATGAGATTTTTCTGACAAAATTGAAATAAAATAATATTGTTTTATACTATAAATGCATACAAAAAGGTCAGACATGTTCCATCCCATACATCTGAAAAACAAACTTTGCTACAATACAAAAGCATATTTTCAAGAATTTTATACAAAAAACAAAGGCGAAAAACTTAAAAAAATCACAACAGAGTAAAAGAGAAACCACTTAAAATACAACTTACCTCTGGATATGCATCTGCTAAATCGCTATATTCACAAGGATCAGCAGTAATGTTGAAAAGACAAGGTTTAATTTCTGGCTTGCAGTTATACGCATAATCGGGGGGTGGTTTGGGACAGTTTACGGGAATCTTCTGATATGTTTCATCTGGATTTTGTGCAATCCACATTCCATTTTCCATCAAGATATCTCTCACAATGCTTCCATTTTTGAAAACCCAATCGTAGGAAGCAGGGAAATCGAAAGCTTCTATTCCTTCCGGGTAGAGCCAGAGATTGAAATTTGTTGCTACTGTTCCGTTGACCAACTTCATATCGCCTGATCGGAACGATGATGTACCGAGAATGGGATCAAGGTTCAGTAGAGCATGAGTCCTTGGGGACGGAGAGTCTTGGATGAGAGAATCCCACATATCATTACCATCAATGGGACCTAAATCGTCAATATTTCCACCTGGAACAGCACAAAATTTAATTTTAATGCTATATAAATATATGTAAAACTTTCTCAATAAAATATTATTCGAAGTGGCGAGTTAAATTCGAATAAGTTTGGAGAAATATTATATTAAAAAAATCAATGCATTTACATCGTACCGATTCCCACTTCATTTAACTTATCTAGTGTAAAAAACCAATTTTTTTTTTTGCTTGTGGCCTTTATTGTACCTTAAGCTGAGCAGTAATTTATAACATATTCCGTCACACATATACTGTAAATAGATATCATAATTATTAATAATGAAAAATATTGATAAAAGATTACAATAGCTCTATTCAAGGGTCTTTAAGCTTTTTTCCCAATACAACCCTTAACTGCGATTCGTAAATTCGAAAACCACAAAATTAAATGTCCTTTCTAGAAGCTAAATTATAAGACAAAATAGGTCTGGGACAGAACAAGAGAAACAATCACAAAAAATGTACTTTTTTATTAGATGGGTCTAAGGCCTTTTTGGTCTTAATTAATTGCTGAATTAAAGTCGTGTAAATACAACAATTCCTCTTGCATAGTGATTTTAAGCTCAGAAAACATGCGTGGAAAGGAAACAAAGTAGGATTTGTTCTTTAAAGACCCATTTTGCTGGTTACCGAAACCCATAGGTATCATTGTCAATGAGCAAGCGGACAGCGTGGCTCGGTTGGTGACGACACACCTGCCGCTAGCAGTTCCACTGTTGGACAAAAGCGCGTCATTCTGCATCATATTTTTACGATTTGGCAGGAATCATGGAGTCGGCAGTTGGATAACTAACTGCACTTTTTGAAACCTGTCATAGGAGCATGACCTATGATCCCATTGAAAAGGGCCGATGCCAAACTGACTCACCTTCCTATTTGGTCATATTTGATTTATACACAGGTATTTGTTATTGAGGGAAGGTGCTCCTGAATGTCCTTCATGCATGGTCTCATACTAAGTTCGACACATTTTAGTAGATTGTCCCTTTTTTAATTATTATCGCATCACCTTTTTTAATTCATCTCATTTAACTGTATCTGACTTGGTGGGAGAAAACCTCCACCAAAACCTATTTGCTTTTTTCTATAAAATTATATTTTTATATTTAATTTAACTTGATATTTTAAACTGTTTTAAATGAGCCTTTTTTATACGTGCATGCTGGCATACACATATATAAATATATAAGGGCACGTATTTTTTATTCATATAATGTTTAAGATTTTAATATTCTAACAAATGTGTTCACACATACCAATAATTTAAATTTTAACTGTTTTTAAAATTTTACTGGAAGTTTAATCAAGTATCCACGCAGTATTGCCGAAATCAGCTCTTACGTCATTAAACCCTACATTCACTCACTCCCACAAAGATCCAATGTAGTTGAGATTAGGGTACTGAGGACGTGTGAGATTTTCTGCTTCATCGTTATGTTCAACCATCCTCATAAATCATGCATAAACAGAAGCGTTGTGAACCTAGAATCGTCGTTTTGGAACACCGGACCTTCTCTAAGAACACTATCCTGAGCTTGAACTACAGGAAAAAGAATTTAAATCACAGGGTGGAAATAATATGCGAGAATGCTGCGATAATACTTGATTATAAACTATCCCCCCCTTCCACACTCACAGAATTACAAATGGTCCCGAGCTACACCAAGATATTGCCCTCAACATTATCACAGACCTACTCCATTCATCATGCAAGAACCAAGCAGTTAACATGACATGTTTATGTCCGCATTCTCCGAACATAAACACATCTGGTGGTCTGAAATAATGTAAAGGTTGCTTCTTTAGATTAACTAACATCCTTTTATTGTTTTTATGCCCAGTTTCGGTGATATCAGCACCACTGTTGCCACTTGGTAGCATTTTGAGTTGAATAAGTTTGGTAGATACGAGTCTGTGGATGCATTTTAATCTCGGAGGTTATCTAAGGCAACGTAGTTTTGTGTGTCGGTGACTATCCACTTCAACACCCGTCTGTCCCCTTTCGTCAACTTTGAATTTTGCCCCTGTTTTGCATTTAAGGAGTTTACCAGGTTTCCTTTCCCCAGGTTATGACAGCCTACTCGGCTGTCATAACCTTCGATAAAATGGTTTTTGAAACACCCACAATGTTGGGTGTTCTCGATATAGACATTCAAGTCTATATTTTTGAAAGCGGGAGAAGTTGGGCATAATAGCATTTTTCTGGCACCAGAATTTTCTCAAATAATTGTCACATTGTGCGCGCTGTTCTTTTTTCACCACTATTGATAATAGACTATTGAGATATGTGGAGAAGCTGTATTCGATAGACGAAGAAATACATATTTCCACACAAATGGGCATTTCCATAATTTTTTACTGTATCTCTACGTAAAAAATGCAATCCACTCTTAGTTTTCACAATTAATATTTTTAATTCTAAACTTTTCGTGTATCTTACAGCAGTCTTTCACATATCATCAAGGATAAGCGTATCACAGTTAGGAAATCTCTACTTTAAGCAGGTTATTATTTACGCAGGAAATTGGTTTTTAAGAGGCTTAAATCTTAACTATTTCTTGCAATCAAGTTGCTTATAAACCAATTCCATAAAATTATCCCCGAAACTGTAGAAAAGTATAAATTTATCCAAAATCTGATATAGGTAAATTGTTTCTCATGTTTCTTCCACGCTGCATGGAATATTAAGTACCATCTCTTGCTGATTTCCCAATAGCTCAAGAACCGAGGTTTTAAATGATCGGTAACTGTGTAACTCGACTTCTAATTTCAAGTTGTTGATGAATAAGTGATTAAAAAAAACAAAATACTTTAATAATGTATTTTTTTATTACGGAAATTTGCTTATAGTCAAAAGAATTCAATTAGGGATGCAAAAGGTGTTATCTCCCCATGTTTAAAAAATAAAAAATTATAAATAGTTAAAAATAAGAGCTACTTACCAGCCAAATTGTACAAAGTGGGCATCCAATCAGTGACGTGCATGAACTGATTAGAGACACGTGATTCGTCAAGATTAAGTAGTGGACTCCAGATCAGTGCAGGCAGATGGAGACTTCCTTCCCAGAGAGTCATTTTGTTACCACGGAGTGGAAAATTTGAGCCAAATCCTATTTCTGGGTCCACCTCACCACCGTTATCGGAAACGAATATGACAACAGTGTTCTCGAGCATGTTTTTCTTCTCCAGTGCTTTAAACACGGCACCTACGCTATCATCCAATTCTGACAGAACACCTATAAAGTTATATACATGAAAATCTTATCTAGAAGTTTTATATCCAAAGCATATACAATATAGGTGACAGGGGCGTATATAGCTACTGCCGTATTAATAATACGGGGCCCCATAAGAGGGTCTCAAGGAATTTAGGTACAAGGACTAGCTACGCCAGTGACAGGTGATCAGTATTTTTCCCATGACAGGGAGGGGGCAAAACCGTATTGATAACGGTTTCCTAAGCACTTTAAAGCGATTTGGTATCCACTAATATATAATTGATTTTTAAAAAATGTTCAAAAAAAATTAAGCGGAAACTTTTATGGAGTATTTAGACTGAGATTCAGTCAATTTGGGCACAATGCAGGACTGATTTTATTTGACATTTACAGGTGAAATATAAATATGGGCAAGAATAAATTCTATTAAAAATTGAGGTAGATTTTTGAAAATTTTCTCACACACATGTATAATTTTTATATACAATATATAACAAAAAATGAGTATATATTTACGCTTTACAATCTTCTAAAGTTATTTGCAACAAAAGCTTTTGAAACAAGTTGTTCAATAAGTGAAATTTCAAAGCAATATACCTTTTTAAAGTTAGGCATTGCATAACTTTAAAATATAGACACACACTTAAGTAATTTACACCTAAGTTTTCTCTCGATTGATTTTATTTCATAATGCTGTTGAGCTCTCCAAGACTTCGCTAGACTATTCCTTTTAAGTTAACCCTTCTAACGGAAAATGATCGCAACTTTATCTTCTAAAAACTGCCGCGTTAGATGTTTTAAAACAAGTCGATGTAATCTTGCATCATCCTCGCATTCTGACCAATCGCGAAAGCCTTATCCGAAATCATACATTTTTTAAAAAAACTTCCGGTTGATGAAACATATAATGCTGAGATCTCCAGAACGAAAGAATAACCTTTAATCCTTTCTATTTCTTGTGTGTGTTTTTTGTGTTCGTAGCGTTCCTTTGTGTTTGGGATCATCAATAAAATGTATATTTTAAAATAGCAAAACGTCTTTTCCATCCTTTAACGATCGCAACAAGATAAGCGATTCCCCCCCAACACAAAATGCCCTCTTATTCCAAAAATATCTTTATAGCCAAGTTTAATCTACTATACACAGGGTGATTTAAAAAGAAGTCTACACAAACCAGATGCTGTAAAGCATTAATAGCCAAAACACCACTTCAGCGAACCGTTAGGTAGATGTACTTTTAAAGTTTGTGTCTAGCCCCAGACAGAAGTGACGTAAGCAATAGTGGGTGTGTCATTCGACTAATCAGTCGAAATGGCAGTGAAGAGGCTTTTTGTGTTCTTGAATTCAGCAAAATGGAATCCAGAACAGCTGTGCAACAGCATTTTTGATCACGATTCGGAATGGATGTCCAACTAGAAAATCCATCTAACATGAAAAATTTAAAACTACGGGCTTTTTGTGCGAAAGTAAAAGTTCTGGACGAAGCTGAAATAGCGTATCACAGCTATTATCGATGGAGTTGATACCTTAACCCGGCTATTCAAGCATAGGATATGTCATATCCACCACCTAACTTTTTTCAAGATTCCATCTAAACCGTTTTCAGAAAATGAATAGTTTCTCGTGTAGCTGATTTTAAGGTCATATCCTTTGAGAGGCATTAGCTTATACGCGAATTCTAAAGGTATATTTTTTTGGATACTGCCTCTCCGGGTATGTCCTACCCTGCATGTAAATCGCCATTACAGTTCTAAATAAACGAGTACGCTTTAAAATGTTTCTTATGCTATGACGCATTATTGTAGTTATGATGAAGAAATGTAATATTCAAGTAAATGAATAGATACAGTGTTTAATAGATATGATACAACAGTATTTTCGAATGAAGAAAGACTCTTTGCGGGGATGATGAGGAAGAATTGAATCATGAAGAGTATAATAGCAAGTATGATTTCTCTACTGAAATCTATCCAGATAATTAAACTGAGGGAGCATTTATCGTCTTTGATAAAATGACCTCATCCTATTCAATGGCTAGAAAATGTGATCGTTAGGCTATGACAATATTTTTTGAGTTGTTGAACGTTGCTACAAAACGTTGCTACAATAAATATGCAAATTATTTTGTTAAGTAGTCAGACACCACCTACTAAACCTCGAACCAGACGCTGATTCCTGAAGTGTTTTGGATTTAGATTTACATAATAGTGTAGAAACCAGCAATTAACGCTTCTACGAAATTTAAAAAAATAAACAAGATCCAGTAAAAACATCGCACTCACTCGCGATGAAGACTAAAGGAGTGTATAAACTATGTACTGAATGCCCTAATAAAAAGAACAGAAAAACTAAATTAATGTATGAAAAGTGTAATAAACATATTGTACTTCCAACTTTTCTTCCATTTTCACCTTTGTATGAAAATTTTGCGGTAAAAACAGAATGTAAACACCCTTGGGTATGAGATACCCTGCGCGTGAAGTTAAGGTCACTTTTTTCGCGCGTGAAGTGCCAGGTTAACACACGATTGGGCAGAAAGGGATTACCGGCTCGATGTGGGTCATGTGACTTAAGATTCACATATGGAATATCAGTGGCAGTCTTTAACAAAACACATAATAATCCCATACAATTCTGATATAGGTCACATTCAGTCACGTCGTTTTTAATTTAAAGTGCATCGAAATTGTACACTTATTTATGAATCACTCTGTGTATTACAAAGATTTGAAGATATTAGCTTGATTTCTTTAAAGAAATTTAATCTTGTAATTTGTGGCACTTTTTAATTGATATTGCAATGATTGTAATAGAGTTAAAAGTAATGAAAAATTACTTTTATACTAGTGCTAAGCAAACAAGTATGCGATAGTTGTTAACTTTGCTTTCTACGTGAAACAAGTTTTGACATGTGCATGCGATAAATTTAGCTCATTTATGAACTTCTAGCCGAAGTCATGTGTTCTGTTAAGGTATCCGACTGGTTGCGACAACTCTTTTTTTTAAAAATAGGAAGTATGGGATTTTTTGTTGTTGTTATTTTTAGATTCGTTTAGTGCATTTTAAGAAAAATATACCAAAATTAAGAAGAGAAAAAGAAATTATTATTACTAAAATGGGAAAAAATAGGTAAAAATTGACAAAAAATAGCATAAACGTGGTCCATTCTTCACCAAAGGTTTATAAGCAATTTTTCAATTTTTTCAATCTAATGTGTTGCTATATTATTCAATTTTGAAATGACCTTTAGGATAAGAGATATTTTCTTTTTTACAAAAACTAGGGCACTTTATCTCAGTTACTATATGAAAATGCTTAAAAAGACACTGATTATATTCACATACGGAACTGTAAATTTTGTAATAAAACAGTGATTGATAAATCTGAAGGTTAAAACAATTCTACTATTATACAGAACTTACAGAAAAAATTTCAGAGAGTTAATTTATATTCAAAACTTTTTTAGCAATCGCTGACCCCGTTAGATTACTTTCAAAAAATCACATTTCCGAGTAAAGCGTGTTTTAAAGTATGACATTTTACTTAAAGTAATGGCATCTGTTTTTACTAAAACACTTGTAGTTTTTGTTCTAGTAAACGGAAAATGATAAACTTAGTATTTTTATAGAGCTAATAAGATGGCCCATAAAATAAAATCATTAAAAAAATTGTCAATTTTTGGCGAAATTTTTAGTTTTAGGGTAGTCGGATACCTTAACTAAAATTTACAGTATATTTTTTAAAAATTTTTTCAATACTTTTAATTTAATTTTATTATGCATTACTTAATTATATAGCATGAATTTTCAATGCTTAATTATACATAAGATGAGTTTTTAATACTTTCTATTTCATTAATTACATCCAGACTGAATAGAGCTTTAGAATATTAATTTATTTAAAGCTTTATTTGCTTAGAATTGCAAGGAATAAAAGAAACCGTTATCAAAATTTATTTAAAATATGAAAAGATATTTAAATAAATGAAAAAAAATATGTCACTTTTAATTGCATATTACGATAAGTTGTAAAATCCCATATTTAATGCCCTAAATTACTAATAATTTAATTTATGCCTGCACATATGTAGAGAATTAGTGATATTGATTGCTGAGCCGTAGGGCCTGGATTTGAATCCCGAAAGAGGTACAAATTGAGCGACATGGAGCATTCTAAATATTCGTCGAGCCACGAGTAATGTCGAAAAGTTGTGGTGGAAGGGTAAGAGAGTTGGGTGGCCTTCTACCCGTCCCAACTGTTTTCTCACTGAAAATCGTGGTGGCACCAAGCAAAAACGTACTGCCACGTGCATGGTGCTTAAAGTTGTGGTTAACGACAGACGTAAATATTTGCCGCGAAGAATTTCGTAGGCCTCAATCTGACATCATCTATGTGGGTGGCAGGAGAAACAACAACATACCTGCGTAAATTCTCCTGTTGACATGTTCAATATATTTAAATTTTCTAACAGTTTCTGGTGGAGCTTCCATAGGCTTGTAAAAATTCCCTGTATGAGCTGCAAGGTGGGCCATATACATAAAAAGAGGCTGAAAAATGAAATTTTTAAAATTTTAATGTTTAAATAGAATATAAAGACACAATAGATTAGTAAAGTTTAATCATTTGCTTCATTCAGAACTAAAAGATTAAAGATTACACACAGATCATTTGATCATTTACATGTTTTTCCAATATAAAATCATTCATGCGCTTCTTTTTGTATGATTGAAATTTAAATGCACAGATAATTCAAATTAAAATATATGCAACCGTTAAATCTCAAAAGCCGTTATTGGGCTGATTACCTAGATAATATATTCATTAACTGATTTGCTCCATTTAAGTGTGGAATAAAGAGTTTTCCTCATTCATTTTAATTAGGTTATCTTAGTAGCAGTTTTGGTACACTCAACACATTGAAGGACAGTGAAGTGTCTAGTTCAAAAATTGGTACTATATATTTTTTTCCCAAATTTGGTCAATAGGAATATTTTAGTAGCCATGGATTTTGACAAATGGTTGAAAAATACGTATTTTTCAAAAAAAGGTGGGGGTTAATTCTTGATACCTATCAGTGCCCTGTCAGCCTTTGAAACTATGTTATTTCATATATCGACACGACTCAAATAGACGTCCTAAGGAAACAAATATTTAGGAGATACATTTAAGCATTTGTTATTGATATGGTACATCAAATACAACTGCATAATTTTATATGAGACAATCGATGCTGTACAGTAGGTATCTTCAACCTTTCAAGTTCAAGGGCTAAATTAATAAATTTACTATTATCCGTAGACCACATCAATAAATTCACAGTGATCAGTGGGCCACGTCAATAAATTCACAGTGATCAGTGGGCCACGTCAATAAATTTACAGTGATCAGTAAGTCACACGACTGTCAAAAAAATATTGTTCCGAAAGTTAAGGGGAAAAAAAAAGAGATTTGTTTTATAAGACAACAACTGTTTCTAATAGAGGGTGTTATCAGATGTATATTGACACGAGGCTCCATCAGCACAATATACGACCCCTGTTATTTTGTGATTTTTACAGAATTTTACACCTTTCCTTGTTTACCGGATGTCAACAAATTCCATTGAGCTGGGGGCGTCAAGTACCCTCGGGGTTATTGCACCCATAAAGTACGTTAAGGGTATCACTACGCGCTGTGTCTCCTCCAATTAGAAAGTTAAAAAATTCAGAAATAAAGTTTCTGCGCATTGATATTGGTGCGATGCGGAGGAGTTTATAAGGAGCTGCACTCGAAGATCAAGTAGATTTGGAAGTGATTTCTCACCCAAAAGATGCTGAAATTCTAAGGACTCGTATAGCCACTATAGAACCCCCAACTCACTCTCCCTCCTATCTTTCAGATAAGTGTTTATTTTTTTTTGTATTCTAATATGTTAACTTTAATTGTTTAAAAAAGTATAAATGTTTAAGCTAAATAGCAAAATTTCAGTTTTTCATTCAGTGAATTCGTAAATTATTAATACAGCGTAAGAGAATAATCTAGGAAGTTAATCTTAAATTAACCATGATGCAAACTTTACGAATCTGGGTTAATATATACACTGGTGTGCAAAAATTAAGGACGAAGTCGAAAAATTAGCATATCACCTGAACGAAGAGGCAGAGCGGACAGAAAGACCAATCAGGAGATTAAGTGAGGTGATGTACGGTAGCACATGCGCAGATATGCAGGTAGACGTAATGGGGGAGTGTCTGAGTAGTAAAGCATGTTGTCGGTGTAAGATTAGTATTTCTGGCAAAGAGATTGTACACCGTATAGCAGTTAAAATCACACCGAGTTGCTGCTCAGTGAGAAATGACGAATAATCAATCTGTTAGACGACATCTGGTTGCTTTTACCCGAGGTCGAATCATTGGGAAGTTGGAGGAAGGTCGCAGTGTGACAAGTGTGGCTGCAGAGTTCGGAATTGCTCACAGCATCGTTTCACGACTTTGGAGACAATTTCAAACTACAGGAACAGCTATCCGGGGGTTCAGTAGTGGTCGTCCACGAGGAACCACACCCGCAGATGACCGGTATATTGCCTTACAGGCCAGAAGAAACAGGCGGCAGACAGCGGGAGAAATCGCTAGACACACGACACAGGCGACTGGACGACCGATATCGCGTTTTACCGTGGCCAGAAGACTGCACGGTGGTGGTCTGTTTGCACGACGCCCTGTACGGTGTGTACCTCTAACGCCTGCCCATCGGAGAAGGCGTTCTCTGTGGTGCCGGGAATACCGGAATTGGAGAGACAATGAATGGGGACGAGTACTCTTTACAGATGAGAGCAGATTCAGTCTGAGTAGCGATTCTCATCGCATACTCATCTGGAGAGAGCGGGGAAGCCGCAATCATCCCTCGAACATCATTGAAAGGGACAGGTATGGAGGTGGCGGAGTTCTCGTTTGGGGAGGCATCATGCTTGGTAGTCGTACAGACCTTCACATCTTCGACGCAGGTTCAGTCAACGGGATCCGTTATTGTAACGAGATTCTTCTTCCATATGTGCGTCTTTTTAGAAGCGCTATGGGTCCGCAGTTTCTTTTCATGGACGACAATGCACCATGTCATCGCACAGTAGCTGCCGAACAGCTCTTAGAGAATGAGGATATTGAACGTATGGATTGGCCGGCACGATCTCCGGATCTCAATCCCATCGAGCATGTATGGGATTTTCTAGGCAGACGCTTGGCAGCTCGTACCTTACCACCAGTAACGATTCCGGAGCTTCGATTGGCGCTGCAAGACGAATGGGCAGCAATGCCTCAACAACTCATTGACACCCTCATTCTCAGCATGGGCAGACGCTGTGAAACCTGCCTAGCAGTCAGGGGAGATCATATCCCCTACTAAAGACCGGATATTTCTTACTGGACACCCATCACAGGGATGTTTCGGCCTTCAGTCGCATTGCGCTCCATGCTACTTTTTCAATAAAGCTTCTTTTTATCCCTCTGATTTCTCTTTTAGTAAGTGTTGCTTACATTACTCATGTCTTACGTATTGGGATCTTACGGTATTAAATGTGTTGATTTGGAATGCTTTTGTACAAAGTTATATTGAAAAAACCGTCTCGTCCTTAATTTTTGCACACCAGTGTATAGCGTTGCATTAATACGTATGAAATATTTCGAAATCAGCACCCAGAACTTTTTGTAAAAAAAACAGCTTTTATTCATCCAGCGATCAACACATCTTTTCGGTGAGACAAACCAACAACACAAGTGCCCTTATTTTTATTGGATTGGATACTTATTTCCAGAACTACTAACTAATTTTGTTTTAGTTTATGTTTTAGTTGGAGAGTAAAACGTGGGAGCGTAGATGGGAAAAATATAAAATCTAATGAGCTGGGGTTGGAATTTTTATGTTTGGAATATCTTTTCTAAAAAATAATTAGCTACTTAATATGACACGAATCTGTTAAGGAAAATAAAAGTTAAATTGTAAATAGGAGGTTTTGTTTCAGATATATATATACCTAATAAAGATCCACCTTTTTTCCGAAAATTTCTGAGATTCCATGAACAGTCAGATTTTATATTTAAAACTATTTAAGATCCAGTAAAATTTTAGAAAAATCCGTATATTTTCAGAAAATTTTATCCCAAATGGATATCAAACACATCAGTGAAAGGTTTAAAATATCAACTGAAAAAATGGCACTTTTTATAACAAAAAGCAGAAAAGGCAATTTTTTTTTAAAATTGCTTCAAATCCAAATGAGAGGCACTAAGTATCTTCAAGGGGCCATTCGTGGGTCACGGTGTTGAAGACCTCTGATGTACAGCGCTCTGATGAAATTTGGTGGGGGGGGGGGTAAAAGGAACACCTGCATGTTGCGCGGGAAGAAATGAAACTTAAACAAATTGACATCGCGTCTACTAAGGTCGTACGAAATATAACAGTAACAATCAAAATCCTATACCATGCATGGGAAAATGGACGCTGAACTGTGTTCTAGTAGTTTTAACAAATAATTTTAAAGACACCGCACAACGTCCTGTCATTTTTTACTAGATGTGGTTAAAGATGAACGGCGTTACTGTCTTTCAACATGTTAAAGTTTAAAAGTTTATTTCTCTCATTTCCTTTCTCTTAGGAATTTTGATTGAACGTTGACTCATCCGAGAAAAAATTATCCTTAACATTTAGAAACAGAGTATCAGAAGCAGTAAATAGGCAGGATTTCAAAAAATAGGACTGCAAATCTAAATGTTCCACAAATAGGTGTGCTTGCCACAAAAACCAATTGCTATGCAATTCAAAGAGTCACCAATCTTTAGATTGCTCTAATAAGTAAGCATAATTTTATCGCGTTTCACAAAACCATTTACATAATTGTAACAATAAGTTAAACTGTTTGTATTATAGCTTTTTAATTGATTCATGCTTGATTCTATCAACTAATGTGTTTATTGATCGATTGCATTAAGTTGATTCTTTAGATAGCAAGAAATAAATGAACAGTACTAAATTTAAAGGTACAAAAACTCACACACACATGTTGCTGTTGTTCCACAAAAGATCTCCTTTACACTTTACAAGTGCCTAGAAATATTGTGCAGATTAACGAGTGATTAGAAGGTAACGTGGAGATTGTCTAGGTAATACGCAGATTACCTAGATAATTTGAGAAATGAAACAGTTTTTCACATTTAAACCCTAGTTAATGTGCAGAATAAGGGGTTTCTTCACTTTTTAGTGGTAACATATATATTATATTTTGCATTAAATGGTAGTAGGAATAACCCACAATGTTGAAATAAAAGCGATTTTTTTTTAAAGAGAGCTTTCCGAAAAATTATTCCTCAATAATTTAGTAAAGGATAGTTTTTGCTGTATCACTCACTTTTGATGTGTCATGACTCAGGATAACATGTTCAGCTTGTTCTGTAAATATGTGCGTTGCGTATTCACCATCCCTTCCTTTGACTGGTTTTGAACCATTGTAAAGATCTTTACCAAAAAAAATCTGAAAAAATAAAAATAAAATAAGAGAGCTATTGATAAAACAATGAACTGTATTTTTTATCAGTCTGCTTAAAATTTATGAAACAATATTTTAATATAATTTAATAACTACTGTAATATGCACATATATTTTGAAAATTCACAAAAATCCTGATTAACTGAGATTATATTCGTATACTTAGACGGATGAGGTAAAACTTACTGGATTTTTAAGACAAATTCTTATTAATATTATTTAAACGTATTTTGTGTTTCTTTTTTTCGTTCGTAAATCCTATATAATCTATGGTTAATACACTCTATAACAAGTAAAACGAGGCACCAAGAAGGAGTTGCCCGATTGTACTAAAATTTCATATGCAAAGACATTTTTACCGAGCATGCAAATGATTAAAATTTAGTGTCCAATGAATGAATAGCGGGAGCTACAATGCATCGGAACTGCGCACACAGCAGATATCTATAAGAAGCGATTCTGAATCTCATGGTCAAAATTTCTGTTGCATTGCGAATAAGGATACCTTCCAACGACCGAAAAAATTTCTCGCCGTAAGATTCAGACTCATTACGAGCAACTGTCAGTTCCAAAGAGGTCGTATCATTGGATTGAAAGAGGCAGGTTGGAAAAATCGGAGAATCGCTTGTCATATGGATCGAAGCAATGCGGCCATTAGAAGATGCTAGCAAGAATGGGTGGACAGTGACAGATTTCAGCGTCCTGATGGTAGGGGTCGACCTAGGGCCACAGCAGATTGAGAGGACAGATTGATTGTCAGATCAGCTGTCACAGCCCCTGATTTATCGTTATCAAACATCAGATGTGCGACCCGCACACGAGTGTCCCCCATGACCATCCACAAACGGCTGATAGAGCGAAAACTACGCTCGTAGCGACCACCACGCCACCTGCTACTCACGCCTGCACACTGTCAAGCCAGATTACAGTGGTTGAAATCATGCTGACTGGGGACTTATAGTGTTTAGTGACGAATCCCGTTTCCAACTGTGTCATGACGATAATCGAAGACTGCCTGAAGATGTCCAAGGCAGCGTACCGATCCTGCTTTCACTATTGCACGCCACACATGCCCTCAATCAGGAATTATGGTCTAGGGTGCCATTTATTTTGACATCCGGACAGCTTTGGTTGCCATTAGAGGCTCACTTTCAGCACGGTGTTACGTCGACGACATTCTAAGAACTGTTTTGCTACCGTTCCTTTTGCAGTACCCTGACCTTAATTTTTCAACAAAATAATGCCATACCACATAAGTCACGAGTTGCTATGAACTGTCTTACAGCTTGTCAAATATTTCGTAGGCCAGCCAGATCGCCATATCTCTCTCCAGTCGAGCAAGGCTGGGATATGATGGGAAGGCGACTGCATCTAGCGGGGAATGTTGATGATTTGCCCCGAGAATCGGAGCAAATTTGGCAAGAAATACCGCAGCAGACCATCAGAGGGCTTTATCAATCTATACCACATCGTGTGGCAGGTTGCATCTAGTCTAGAGGTGGATCAACACCTTACTGAGCTCATTACTTTGTAACTATGTAAATGTAAAATAAATCATTCAATATTTCTGAAATTTTAATCTTTTTGGATTCTGTTCATAATATTTCTACACACTAATTTTTGTCTCTATCGGACAACTCGTTCTTGGTGCGTCTTTTTTTTTGTTTTGTTTTTGTTGTTATTTTTTTGTTTTGTTATAGAGTGTTTTTTACGATATAAATTCTCTTCTCGGCAGAATTTCTGTTAATTTTTTTAAGAAACCGTAAATATTAAATAATAAATTAGAGTTGAGTATGATGATATTTTTAAAGGTCATTTTAGATAAAACACTGTTTTCCTTTTCATAATATGCACGATAGAATAAAGAAGGAAGAGAGAGAATTTATTTTTTATTTTTGGGGGCCTTTTTTTAATTTTGAGGTTAGCTTTTTCACTAACTAGATTTTTACAAATGATCTAACAAATATTTGACTCTATTTTATATTATGAAGTTATTGATTACTTTTTCCGTATTTTGATGACAGCATTTTATGGGAAAAAAAAATCTAAATCAGGAAAGTAAAGAAAATAAAACATATTTTACGAAATTCTTAATAATCTGACCTACTTATTATATGTGCAATGAAAAACAAATGCATAAATAAATTACTCTAACTATTAAAGTAACAGTATTTTCTGCTAAATGAAAAAATATACTCAAAGTCCGTAGATCCTAAAAAAATCCAGTAAGAAATTAATCCAACTGCGAATTTCTTCACCAATTAATATCGCTCTATTAATTAACGATCTGAAAGTTATTAAATCTTAACCTTATTAATATTTCCAGTCTAATTTTTAAAAATATTACCTTTCAAAAACTCTATTACTGATATAATAACAATATATATATATATATATATATATTTTACTTTTAATAAATTTTAAAGTTCATAATATTGTTTTAATATACAAGTATATTAAATCTTTTTTCACCCAGAATTATCTAAAAATAAGTAAATAAATATTCATAGTAATAACCACAAATTTTCATTTTGAAAAAAAAACCCATTAAAAATTGAAATTACAAAAAATAAAAGGCTTGAACTTACAGGATTTGATGGTATATCAGTTTTTTGATAATAGGTATGGTCATAATAGCCAATAAGACCATTGAGGTAGCCAAAAAATGAATCAAATCCTCTGAAAGTAGGAAGACGCTCCTTGGTTGAATAGCCCAAATGCCACTGGAAAAATAAATAGAAATAAAGGATGTAAAACATATTTGAAATATTTGGTGAAAAGATCATGTTCGTCTGTGTAAACTTAATATTATTCATAGTCTTTAAAATGGTAGGAAATATCTAATGAAAGATATGTAATGAAAAAAAAAGTGCTGCTATATATATAAAATAACAAAAATATTGATTGATTTACGCATGAATTTGATTTTCGAAAGAATAAATTTTGCTTACAATGCATTGCATTTTTAGACATAATCTGTTGCACGTTCAATTTTTAACTTGTTGAAAAAATAAAGAATTTTAATTAAAATACGAGACATATATATATATATATATATATATATGTAAGGATAATTAAATTAGATCTAAAATTAAATCGCTAGTCCATTTCTAACTTTTATTTTCCCGTTACATCTTCAAGTATTAAATTTATTACCCAGTTCGGGAATATAGAACACGTGGCTTAACAGAAGTTTGTCGGCTCCGACCATTAATTTTTATTGCCTAATGTATCATCCTTAAATTCTCAAGTATACCTCTTCAATCAGAAGCGTACTTGAAGAGCATATGGCTTCTGAGGGGCCACCTATTCATATGGTTAACACGTGTCCGTCTCTCTCTCTCTCTTACAGACAGATTAAAAAAGGATCTCATGGAATAAAGACGTTTAAAATAGAAGGTCTTGAAGTTCACTAAAAAAAAAAAAACTACGACATTTATAAAGAATCCAAACTAATAGGAGTTATTTTTAGCCAAATGATGTTTGTGGAAGTTGAAGTGTAGCCCATAATATATTTGAAGATTAATAATACGGAGTAGGCAAAAAGTCCGTACAAACTTTAAACGTTTATAAAACCCGGAAAATTAAACTAAATAAAAAACGACTTGCAAGTTTAGCATCAATAAGCCACGGGATTTTTTTTAAAGATAAGAAAAAAAAACCCTCCCAATAGATGGCGCTCGTACAAACGACTGAGTTTGAAATATGCAAATGAGAAAGGCGATTACAAATATTGATGGTCTTGATCCAAATCCAATTCTCCGTTGCATGCCAACTAAGAGAAAAAGTATGCTGAAGGAGAATGATAAAGCTTTGTTGGTTAAGCTGTTTTTCGTGAACAAGGAATCAGCGACTGTTGCACTGCGTAAATTCCGATTTCAGAAAAATGTGAAGACTGGAAAAGGGTCTTCATCAGTGGTACGCCTCATAAAGCTTGTTCAGCGATTTGAGTAAACTAGATCGCTCGAGGATCGTGTAAGATCCGGACGACCAGGGCTAAGAATCATTAGCAAACGTTGCAAATTTACATGGCCTTGTAATGACTTGAAACAGCTTATCAAAATAATTTATACAGGGAAAATTAACTTGAATATTTTTACAATTGTTCCGAGATTGGGATCACAGTTAGTCTCTTTTACATCTCAAACTTCCACCTTAACATGATTATCACGTGAAGTCAACACCTTTTCATCGGTAATAGGGGCCAAAGTCCTTCGGCCTCGCTGATAGACCCTAATCTTGGGTGATAACGCAGTAGGTTTCTCGCTGTATATCGCTAGAGAGGCCTCTGAAAGGTTCTCCCCGCAAATTCTCACGCCATGCCTTTTAAAGCCTAGGTTGCTCCTAGTTCTACTTTTCGGCTCTCCTTTATCCCTTGTCCGTCGGCTTCTCAAAGCGTGTGAACCGTCCGACGCATAATGTGGGCTGTCCTCCTCCAGACACGCCGTCGTCTGAGATGCGTGAGAAACGGAAATTCCACACAGGCCGGGGAAAATGTCCACTCTCGGATTCTAAGGAATGGCCGTGGGAACAGAGGTCAGAATTCTTGACCACCCATTTAGGACACTTTTCCAAGCAATTAGGTAAAGGAAAGCGGGCACATCATAGCCTCCTTGGTCTCCAGATCTGACTCCATTAGACTTTTGACTAGGGGATATTAAAATTCCCATCCATCCAATCTATCAGAATCGAAAGATATGATCCACTGAGTGAGAGCTGTACATGCGAACATTCGGCACTCTGCCGTTGCTGGATCTGTGACACGCTTGGAATGTGTCATACCTTGGGGTGGTGGATATGTGGAGCACATGCTGCCCTAATAAATGGTTTGGTAACGTTACTTCTGTTATTTGCGAGTGTTTTCTTTCATTTATGTACGAAACACCACCTGTCGGGTGTTTCTTGATTTTCTTCTTCTTTTTCTTATCTTGTGACGGATCTTTACGACTCCTTTCCACTAACCCTCTTGGGAATTCTTTTGGTCCAGCATTTTTTAATCAATCTTCTCCGAAAAGTAGAAAACGTGCTATGCAAATTAAGTTTAAGATATATATTCTTTCTTCGCGTATTGGAAGTTAGTGACTTGTGAATAGATTAGAAGTGAAGTAAATTGCTGTGAAATGTATATGCAAACAAAGTAAGAAGCCAGAAGTTTATATAACAAGAAAGTGATAAGATTAACAAGGAGAAGTATTAAAGTCAACTTGAATTATTGGAGAAGACGGCATGGGTTCAGGTACTGTGATCTTAAATTAAGTCGATGTTTAGAATGTTAAACTAATAGTGTGGTCATTAAATACGTAAGCTCTGTCTAAAGTAATACTAAAGGTAGAGCTGTATGATTGAATATATTCTCCCCAACGCGAATCTCGTCTTCCTCTTGCTCTATTACTGATTCGAATTATCTTGTTTAAAGTGTTGTTTGTGTCTGAGTTGATTATAGTGATAGACAAAATAATTGCAATTCATCATGTCGTATGATCATTTCAATCCTTCCACACCTTTAGCCGGGTCACAGGGTAGTAGGGATGTAAACGTGCTCCAGTCTTAAGGTATCCGACTGGTTGCGACAACTTTTTTTTTAAAAGAAGGAGATATGGGTTTTTTTTTGTTTTGTTATTTTTAGATTTGCTTAGTGCATTTTAAGAAAAATGCGCTATAATTAAGAAGAGAAAAAGAAATTATTATTACTAAAATGGGAAAAAATAGGTAAAAATTGAGAAAAAAATAGCATAAACGCGGCTTATTCTGCACCAAAGGTTTATGAACAAATATTCAATTTTTTTCAATCTAATGTGTTGCTACATTATTCAATTTTGAAATGAACTTCAGGGTAAGAGATATTTTCTTTTTTACAAAAATTAGAGCACTTTATCTCGGTTACTATATGAAAATGCTTAAAAAGACAGTGATTATATTCGCATAAGGGACTGTAAATTTTGTAATAAAATAGTGATTGATAAATCTGAAAGTTCAAACAATTCTTCTATTATACAGAACTTACAGAAAAAATATTTCAGTTAATTATGTTCAAAACTTTTTTAGCAATCTCTGACCCCGTTTGATTATTTTCAAAAAATCACATTTGGAGTAAAACGCATTTTAAAGTATGACATCTTGCTTAAAGTAATAGCATCTGCTTTTACTAAAACACTTGTAGTTTTTGTTCTAGTAAACGGAAAATGATGAACTTGGTATTTTTATAAAGCTAATAAGATGGCCCATAAAATAAAATCAAAAAATAAATTTGTCAATTTTTGGCAAAATTCATAGTTTTTAGGGTAGTCGTATACCTTACGAAAGATTTCGTGACTTATCGATGCTAAACCTGCAAACTGTGCTTTATTTTGTTTAATTTTTGGGATTTTATAAATTTTAAAAATTTTTACGGACTTTTTGCCCGCCAGGAATATTTAGTGGGATAAACAATTGAAATTGTGCAATGAAATGATGCATGGTATTACAGTCGGACCCCGATTTAACCAATTCATCGGGGTCTAACATTTTATTTGTTCATTCGGGGTTATTCGTTATATTGGGTTCAAACAAAATACAAATTTTTTTTTGCATTTTAATTTTTGAAATTCTATAATAAGCAACTACACACAAAATATAAATAGTTAGAGACTGAGCACTAATTTTTGTTTAACAGCTAAAAATACTATTAGTGAATAATAATGCACGAGTTAATTGGAAATTTGTAACCAATGGTTATATTTTTTATTTTTGTAATAACTGCTAGATGGCGCCACCAGAATAGAGTACTTGCACGGTTTCCCTCTGGTGGGAAAACCGGTAGTTGAGTCATTAAGACTGCGGGTACACTGGTGTGACCATCACGCGGGAATTTTCCCCCAATGTTATTTCTGCCGTTATTATATATACATCCTAGAACTATGTAGAATGAACTGTATACATGTGTATATGTGCAGTAAATAAACTGTATTTAACCCTGAGGTGAATTAATATCATCGAATGATCAACGAATTCATCCCAGCGAGTTACAAATTTTAAAATACCAACTTATAGATGTTTGACAATCTTTTTAATTCCTGTTTTGAAAGAGATATTTTTCGACTTAAATCAAAGAAGAAATTAGCGCGTTTTTTTACATCCTGCTGCATAAGGTATGCTTTCACAGTTTCCAAACAAACAGTTTCACAATTCTATTAGAAAATGTAATTGTTTCGATTGTAATTTCATTACCAATTTCTGCATCAAAATCACTTTTCATTCACTCCGACAAATCAACAATTTCCTCAACTTCAGTTGCACAGATAGGCAATTCGTTCACAAATGCTTCCTTTTCGTTAAAATCTGAAGATATTCCGTGCGTTCTGGAGTGGAATGAAATAAAAAGGAATTTCCTGTCCTTTTCAAAACTCACAAGATAGGTTACACTCATGCCTAATCTGCAACAATAAAGTCAAATAATGATCTGCGTCCTTTTTCATTGAAATTTCCTGATTGCAATAAAAGTATTTTTCTGTTCTGGACGAAAAGGATCTTTTGAAATTTTTTTTAATTGTTTAAATAATTCGTTAATTCGAGGTATATTATTCGTTAAATAGAAGTTTTCCTTTCATTCTAATTAGGGAAATATAAATTTTGTTAAATAGGAGTTCGTTAAATAGGGATCCGACTGTATTTAAAGATTGTAAAATTCCTCATAGATTCAGATGTCATTATAAAAGCTAATTGAATTTTAAAAACAAAAAACTGTTATTAAATCCAATAAAAAAAACCTGCCCTGTATATAAACTTACTTTTCCAATCATATGGGTATCATACCCAAGTGTTTTTAATCGTTGTGCTAAGGTTATTTCATCTAAAGGCAAGCCTGAATCTTCTCCACCTTTAATTACAGAGTGATGAAGACCTATAAAAAATTACTATAATTATTTTGAGTCGATATATAATTCTAAAGAGTTTATATTTTATTTAAAGCATAAAATAACATTAGATGTTGAAAAATAAGACACAAATCCCTTACATTAATTTTTTTAAAAAGAAAAATTGAATTTAAAAACTATTTTTGGAGGGATCTTTAGTTTGAAAACTAGAGAAATGCAATATTGAGAAAATATGAAAAATTATCGAATAATATAAATGTGATATTGTTTTGATTTTTAAATATAAAGTAGGTATAGAATATAAAGAAAAGGTAGGATTCATTTGATTGAAAAAAAAACAAGCAAGATTAATAGGGAAAATAAATTAGTAACAGTTAAACAGGAAATATTTGCACCATTTATAGAATCTCTTAATATACAAATTATTACATATGATTTTAATCATACTACGAAAACCATATTGGAGATAATTTTTTTTCCTCTACTGAAAATTTTTTTAGTCCTCTTAACATGAGCTAAGTATTACAAACCTTATCATCTACTGGAAGACCATCCAGAATAGCACTGTGTCAGCTTACTGAATTTTTAAGACATATAATTCATTAAACATTCTTGAATTTTATTTCATAAAAATAGTGTTGAAATTATATAATTTTTCCACAGATTATAGCTTCTTTCTTGGACGTATTGGGGAAGGTAAACTACGAATTTTTAAAAAGGAATCATATTACTAAATATTTGTTAATCGAATAGAATTTTTTATGAAAAAGTTTAAGGAGCTTATTAAGGTTGTTTTTGTGAAATATTAATTAATCAAAAAGTTGTTTTTAGATAGGTAAATGCTCGAACACTCTTAATTTTTGACTTCCTTATCCCTCAGAAAGCAGTTTATTTTATTACACAACTCATACATATCTAATTCAACCCGTCTTTTTTTGATTAAAGCATTTTCCGTATTTCGTTCCTTATGCTGTTATACTAAACGGGAATTTTATATATATTAAAATGCAAAAATTTGTGTTTATGATATGATCGAAAGTTTGAAACATACTCCATTTTTTCAGTCAATTAAAGCTTTCACTGTGCGGCAGTCTCCAACAAAGGACCCATTTCTTATTAAGAAACTAGTGGCGTCTCAATAATCATGGAGTTTCGCATGGGAAAGTATCCGAGTCCGAACACACCGAGTCAACTTTTGACCTTCCTTTATTCAGCTGACAGGGATCGGCGCAGTTCCCACTCCAATCTCCGGCTTCAAAGTCCACCGCGTGAGGGGTGACTAGGACCAATAGCCGAATAGTAATCCCGGCTACGTCCAATCATAAATAATTCTGCCTCACGTGCCATTTTCGTGGGAGTGACTATTCCGCCTTTAAGTAGACACCAAAAGGGGAAACCCAGAGACTCTCGATACGCTAAGGCGTTTCACAGAGACTAGAGAGACACTTCTACAGGCTTCAACACTCTACGATGCACCAGCACACTTCAACGGACTCTCTCCGATCGACTTCCAGATTTACTTGGACTCTTTTAGACCTACAGTGACCTATCAAGGCTCACATTTACGAGCATTTCAATGTCGTCCTAACGCAACCTTTCACAAGAATGATCTGGCCTTAACAGTGACCTCACCAGCGCTGCACCATTCCACTGTCAAAGAAACGTAGTTACATTCTTTTTAATTGACCAAACAGTCACGCAAAAAAATCGGAGAAATACTTCATTTAACATTTAACATTTTTTCTCATAAACAAGGCCTCAAGCTTAAGAATTGAAAAAAAAAGGGAATAAACGGAAACTCAAGAAGGTATTTTCGTACATCAAAGGTTGTTCAAATTCAGAACAAATTTCATGCAGATAAGACCCAATTTTTTTTTATAAGCCCATAGCTTTGTAACGTACACATCTTTAAGTTAAATGGTAGCTTTAAAATCAAGAAACATTCTGCAATCGTCTTTTTCCTTTAAAATGCAGCTTAACCCGTTTAATATTATAAACAGGGGCACATTTTATAACAGAAAATAAAGTTACGAAGACAAAAAATATGCAAGTTTGTATTAGGTAGTGAAGTCAAAATATATTGTAAAAGTTTGGTGGAGCATATTTTATATATTTGAAAAATTGTTTCGAATTGGGTTCTATTCTTGAGAGAGTTTTTAAAAAGCATTAACTTTGTATTATAAAAACAACAAAAGTAGTCACCTAAGCGACTGGCGTATTTTCCAGTAAACAGAGAACCTCTAGAAGGTGTGCATAGCCATTCTCCGTAGTAGTTACGTATGATTACTCCATTTAAAGCAAGCGCATCAATGTTAGGTGTAGGAATCTGAGGAAATCCGTTGTAGCTGACATCATTATGACCCTACGAGATAAGAAAAGAAATTAAGAAGTCTAAAAAATAATGTGTTTATGTTTTATTGAAGTGCACAAAAAAGATTCTATAGATTTATATATGGAAATATACAAATAAAATCTAACATTTTTTTTTTTGCACTGATTTGGGAAAAGATCTGATTTTAAATGAATTCATCGAAGCACGTGAAAACTTAACTAATAGTTGCATGTAATTATGAAAAATATAAAATGTACCGTAATGTAAAAAGGAAAATTTCGAACTAATAATTGCTTGATAATTCGAAAAATAATGTAACCTATGCATTCTATGCTAAGTATACGTTTTTTTAGCATACTTATATTCACATTTGTTATTTTTTAACCTTCACATTCTATTTGGTTTAAAACATTTCGATTCAATAGGGAAGGGACTCTACATTTTTTTAAATAGAGATAAACAAAAGCTCTCTCGCTTAGGAAGTAATGAATTTTTTCCCGCGTATGAAGCATTTTATAATACATTTTCATTTGACATGGAAACAATATTTAATTTACAAAATTCATGGAACTCTCCAATCTCTCTCATGATCATTAGAAAACAATGCAAAAATTATATTATAACTTAAATGCATAAAAAAGTGATAGGAAATGAATAGATAAGAATTGATAAGTTCAAAGGGAAAACTTGTTTGAAGTATTGAAAAGCGGTATCGTTGGATATATATATATATAAAATGATTTATTGTTAGCTCATTAGTTATAGTCAAACAAATGGAATAGGCATTAATATTTTTGCTCCGAAGTCGCTATTTTTAAAAGCGAGGATTAAAATTATATTTGAAAAATTAAAACAACTAATTCGGCACAGATGTCAAATATTGTGCTTTATAAACACAACATAAATATTAAATGAATATCACAAACTTGGTATGAATAGCCATACAATCAATTATCTTTCTTAATTAAACATTAAATAAAAAATTAACAAAGAAAATAACTGAAATAAAAGATTCCCAAAGATTTCTAACGTGGAAATAGGCTAATTTTGCATGTGAATAGGTAGCTACTTGTTTTTGAAGAGAGGACAGCAACATGCAGAATTGTGTATTTATGAGAAGTATAGAAGAAATTGGCAAATTTTTAATGCTCACAACAATGCGGGAAAAATTATTTATTTGAATAGGTAACTTTGTAGGTCTTTGATAATTTACAGGCTGCAATATGGAATGTCCACTGAGTATGACTTTCAGATTATGGGGAATTGGCCAGTTGAAATATCAGCCAAAAATCAAAATAAAATCGTAGGCATAAAATACCAAAAAAAGCCTTCTATTGACAGTCCGATGTTGTCAATTGTCACTCTCGGATTAGTCCGAATCAATTCTTCCACCTGTTACTTAGTTGATTGTAAAATCAACTGATTGAACTTAACAAACAAGCAAGATGACCGCTTCGATCTTCATTTACAATTTTGGAACCGTTTTGCAAAAATTTCCCTCTCAGGAAGCTCATCTTTTTCAGATAAGTATGGATATCAAAATCCCGAGGCGCCCTAGTGATCTTTTCCTTTTCCTAAGGGATTTACTGTCTTTGGTAAACACGGGTGTCACGACCCCAGGATGCCCTAGAGTTCCTTCTCTATTTCGACCCTCTTTCTTGTCATTCAGTTTTCTCTTTTCTTCCTGTCACGTCTAGACTATAGGCAATTGTTTTGAAATGCACCTGTACGCAATGATTGATCAATTTTGTTTTTATTGGATTACTTCTCCATTATTAATAACTTATTTTGGTTTTTCATTTTGTATTGCGTTAAATTAGTTTCATTTTTCCTTAATTGTTTTCATTTAATTAAAATTTTTGTATTGCTTATATGTTTTTTACTAACACCGTTGATTTGCCAACCTGCATGTTTGCCATGTGTGGCGTCCCGTAAGGAGGAAAATGGTGTCCTGGGGATACACCTTTTGCATTCTTTTTCTCCCACGCTTCGCTGTAGACGGGAGGCAAAAGTAAGCCCACTTCTGTCAATCAGCTGGTAATAAGTCTTTTCAGAGACATTGCTGTAGAGCTAGTACTGCAGAAAAGGGTGTCAAGTTTACCCGTTGGATCCTCACCCTGATGCTGTAGTGCAAAATCTTGGGTGTACTTCAGGTAAGCGCCGAGCCTGATTATTGTCCGTTGACCGGCATGCTGCCCCCCCCCCTTGTTGGACACAGTGGTGGGTGGAGGCCCGAGAGGATGAAGTTCTATTCGTGCCTATAGATCCAAATCTTGTTTTACCCACAACTCACATCATTGATCAGATCTCTAACAATACACTTTTTTTCATCTTATCGTTACCTAATAAAGAAATGTCTCGAAAATCTTCGTTTGCAATTTTTAAGGCTCTTCAAAGAATTGAGAAGCAATATCAGTAAAAAAAAATGCATTCCGGTGACATACTTGCAGAAACAAAATATGTTATTCAATCTAAATCGTATTTATCTACAAAAAAATTCTTGACTCTCTCCTTCTCGTTACTCCCTATAAATCTCTGAACTCCAGTAGAGGTGTGATTTCTGAACCTGACCATTTGTGCACTTCTGATGTTGAAATCCATGAAAGATTTTCAGATCAGGTCGTAACTCAGATAAGAAGAATCACGACAAAAAATGCAGCAGTTATTCCTACCAAACACTTAATTGTGCCGTTACAATAGCCCGGATACCTATACTGTAAAATACGCCCGTGCATTTCGAATCCTCTGCGCTGCTTCAAATGTCAGAGGTTCAGACATTCACAAACTTCATGCCGTGGACAACAAACTTGTTATAGATGTGTCGTCCACTTGGTATTATTCTGCGGATTGTACACTAGAGATTAAATGTGTTAATTATTCCCAGTTGCATCCATCAGATTGGAAATTATGGCAAAAATGGAAAATGGAGAAAGAAATACAGGAAATAAAAACAAATAAAAATATTTCTTATCCAGAAGCCCGTAAATTAATAGTTTCACAGTTTTCTCAAACATATGCTCAAGTTACTAGAACTCTAGCTGTACCCACAACTACATAAACAGCCTGACTAATGCCAATTGCGTATTTACCCAATTCATAAAATGTTAAAGGCAAACCTGACTTTTTTCAGGGAGGTTCTCTAACCCTCTCCACTTACTGGTGGATTGATAGAAAATATTAAATTGGCGCCAAAGCCATTGAAATTCATACACCGTACAGAAATGATCGCACAGAAAAAAATCACACAAAAATAAAACCGCATGAAAAAAGGACTGCACAAAATCAAGTTCTACTGTATACAATAATTAAAAGAAAAATGTAAACGAAGAATTTCTACCGGAAATAAAGATAAAAAACCATTTTAGGGTTGTTTAATCTAATGAATTGCAAATCTAAATATTGAATAAATTTTTTTAAGAAAGTGTTTCTAAACGTGACATCTTGAGAAGGAGCTATGAAATGACACAAAAATAATATATTCAGTATATGAGGAAAACAATTTTGAATTTATTGACAACTTTCTGAGTCAGCTGGATTGCAAAATTTTTCATTGTCTATTAAATCTTTGTTCATTAAGATAACAGTGTTTCCTGTCTCGTTGAAAAACGTTCCTGCATAAAAAAAGTATTATTTTAGTTGGTTGGGGGGGGGGAGAGAAGAGACGTGAGTCCAGTTCTCTTCAGATAACTTTTTCCATGTTCGGATGACTTATAATCCAGGAAAATTTTACTCGAAATTATTATTATTTAAATATTTTTTTAACTTGTTGTTACATTTATTTAATACATTAAATTAGGTGATAGTTGCAAAACAATGAGGACATTTCAAATGAAATCCAGCAAGTTTTAAAATTAAACACAATTAAAAAAAGGAACAAAAAAGTAATATTATTTTATATAATTTCATTACTTAAAATATTTCATACAAAATTATATTCAGATATTCTTTTTAAAAAAGTAAGTATAAAATTTTTAGAATCAAAATAATTGAAGAAAAAGTTTTACTTACCAAATCGTCCGCATAAATTAAAACAATATTAGGCTGCTGTTTATTTTCTTGTGCTTTCAGATATGTTACATCCAGCAAGAGAAAGGGAATAAGAAGGAGCAGATTCATTACACCGTGTTAGTAGTGAAAGGTTCTGAAATGACAAAAGAATTGTTTTATGCATTGATTGGATACTTGGCTCCTAAAAGGAAATTTACAAGGTGGTATAAAAGGTTCCGAGTATGCAATTTTAGTTAAAAGTGTTTATTTATCTATATTTGCACATTACATACTTTCCAAACCTTTCCTCTTACAAGGAATTAAAGTGTTGCTTCTGTTTCTGGAATGCATCCCGGAATTTTCTTTTCAAATCATGTCAAGGATATATTCGATTTATACTGGATCTCAAATCCATAGCAAATTTAGAATAATATCCGAGGCGTTACATGGAGATATTTGATTAAAATATCGCCCTATAGTGCTATTATTAAAATTTTTCGATATTTAAACTAGATTGTCTTCTTCAAACAGAGTTTAACCAAATAAAAGCAGGGTCCAGTGTAAAGTTAGCTTGTACGACTTTAAACAAAATTTCGTACAATGGAAACATTTATTGCATTTTGCTGTCTATTAAAATGAACAAATTGTATAGAAAGAAAATATTAAACATGATAAATAGAATTATTTTTATAAAAATGAATATTTTAATCATGAAAAATAATATTTACATTAGATATAACAGAAATAATTGTATATACTTATAAAATTCACTTAAGTTATTCTTATTCTGATACTACTTTGTCTTCTTTTCAGTTCAGTTGTAAATGCAAACATAGGGGAATGTTGGTGAATAGCCTTAATACTCTCTGTATGTTTAACCCTATAATCTTAGCTCCTAAGGCTAATTATTTGCTATTATACAACTGTGGCTATCTTACTTTGACTTAAATTGTCTTTTTATAATTCTATTTATTGTTTTTTTATTAGATTTATGGGCAGAGGGTAGCCTAGTGGTTAGAGCATCGGACGCCAGACCGGAAGGCCCGGGTTCAATGCCCAATGCCACCAAATACTCGCAGAGTACAAAACGGAGCACGTGCTCGATAAATCTGTGGGTCCGAATGGTGTCGCCATCTATCGTGAGCAAAATCGGGCTGTCACCTTCATGGGCTCAAAGCTTAGGCTAATGACAGACGTATCTCTAGCCCGTTGCCATGATGAATTTCGTGGGCCTCGATCTGCTACGTCAGACAGGTGGCATAAGCAACAACAAACAGATTTATGGCAATTTAGTTTATTTTTATGTATATAATATACAATCATAAACTATTTACTTGTTTCTCAGAAAGTTCCCTTTACTAAAATAAAACCACACATTATTTACGGTAACAATTATAAGATCCTTGTCATGCAACCGTCCCACGTTACATTTCTGGGATATAGCATTCTTTGCTTGTTTTAGATGTGCTTCTTTACTATGTTTGAGTAGTTTCTTCTTAGGTTTTTTCTTAATTTCGAAAGTTAATACAAGTATTCGGCTTAAACCACCGCACAGTACCATAAGACACTTGTTTAATTGTCTGCTATGCTGTTTTACAAAAAGATTGATATATTCGCAGCTAATTTCAAAATTTGTACATTACAACGTACCGATAAATTCTATTTGCTGATAAATCTATTCAACGTTCCATGCAGTTCTTTTTTTAAACTCAAAAAGATAGATAACAGCAAGCAATCTCTTCACACACACAGACAAATATCTGTTATAAACAAGTAATTTCCATAAGTTATTTATTAATTTTTTCTCGCTAATATTCCCCCAAAATATCGGATCAAATTCTCATTATTTGAAATTTTTTCCATTTCTAGTCTTTCAAATAAGTTAGGTTACAGTTAGATCTCAATAAAAAAATCGCCTGTGTTATCAGAAAAACTAAAGAGGGCTTATGCATAAGAAAAATCAAGATTAGAAATGAGTGAGTGAGTGTCTATGTAACGGGTCAATTCACGAGCCTCCTACTAATCCTCTTGGGGAAAAATAGGGAAAGTCTTGGGGTGAGTGAGTGAGTGAATGTTGGGTTTAATGGCGCAAGAGCCGATTTCGGCTAAGCTGCGCCAATCAATCGTTAAAATATTAAAAATCCATTTAAAATACTCAAAATATAGTTAAAAGCTCACAAAAGAAAATAAGTAACAAGCAGATTTTGGTGGGGCATACCCCACCAAGTCAGATAAGGTTAAAACAGTTCAGAAAAAGAAAATCGAATATAAAATATTTTAAGTAAATATTGCTAATCACAAGTTTTTGGTGAGGATTACCCCCGCCAAGTCCGATAAGTGTGATTCAATCACGTCCCTTCCGGTGCTTGGTCGGAGTTAAATATTTTTTTCCCCATAACTTCTTCTTCTTCTGCTTCAACATCATATATGAGCATGTCATTTTCTTCTTCTTCGGAAGTCTGTACTGGAGAACTCTTTATCGGTATGTGTGGTGCCATTTTTATATGTATAGCTGTTTCGTTTAGTTTTTGTAGTAGCTTTTTCCTTCTTGCTCGAGATTTTGTATGTGTCCTTTTTGAATATTGTATTATACCTGCAGAAGGGAGTCGAGTACGGGAGTTGGATGAGGAAGCAGATATATTTGATGAAGTTTCCATAGGGCTGAACGGGGTGGTGCTGGTAGTAGTATAGAAATTGGTATAGGTAGCTGAGGATCATTTACTATGGCTGGTATTTCTGAGGATGTGGAAGGAAGTAGATGTACCTGAGTTGAAGATGTGGAGACTGCAGGCATTGAGGGTGATGTACTTGCCTTTTGATTTGCAGAGGGTAAGGGTTTAAGACATTGTAATGGAGGGCAGATTACGTTCGTTATATTTGGATCGGTTTGAGTAGTACTGGATATAGTTGAAGGTTTAATGGCTTGTGCATATGAGGGAGATATTTGTGGGACAATCAGTTTACGGGCTTCAGGATAAGATATATTTTTATTTGTTTTTATTTCCTGGATCTGTTTTTCTATTTTCCACTTTGGGCATAGTTTTGAATCGGATGTATGAGATTGGGAACAATTAACACATTTTGGCTCTAGACTACAATCCGTTGAAGAATGTCCAACGGATGCACATCTAGAGCACGTTAATTGACCGCGACAAGCTATTTGTGAGTGGCCGAACCTCTGACACTTAAAACAGCGCAGAGGATTCGGTATGTATGGACGGATTTTACAATTTATATAACCTGCTTTTATATTAGTTGGGAGTTTCGGGATATTAAAGGTCAGAATTAGATGTTTAGTCGGAATTACTGTTGATTCTTTTTTTATTGTAATTCTCCTGACCTGAATAACACCCTGATTTGAAAATCCTTCAAGGATTTCTGCATCAGGGACGGTCAACAAGTCAGGTTCTGAAATGACACCTCTGCATGAGTTTAGAGATTTATGAGGAGTTATAGTTACAGGTGAGTTAAGAAAGGTTTTCGCGAGAAGAAACGACTTTGATTGCAATGCAGATATGGTTTCGATAAGTAGATCACCGGACTTTAAACGTTTTATAGATTTCGGTTCACCACCAATACCTAATAACGCTTTATGTATTGCAAAAGGCGATTTATTCATCATCTCATTATGTGGTAAGGAAATCAGTAAAAATCTGGAATTTTTTGACATTTCATCAACGTTGAGAGTGGGTAAAACGAGGCCTTTACCCGGGCACATCAGAATTGGATCCATAGGCGCGTGAAAAACTTCGTTCTGGCGTGCCTCCACCCACCACGGAGTCCAACAAGGGAGGCAGTGTGCCGGTCATCTGGCAAAAACCAGGCACGGCGTTTACCTGGGGAAAGTCTTGGGGAAATATTGTTCTATTGAAAACTTTCTCCCGAAGAAGAAAATACGGTTTATGTAAATGAAGAAATTTATTTAAGCATTAAGTACTAGGCACGTGGAGTTAGTAGTTAATAGGTTAGGAGTTAGAAGCTAGTGATTAGCGGAAAGTAAGTGTGAGTTAGTCGAGAGTTTTGCTTGACGATTAAGTATTGAATAATTGAAGATTGTTAATTGACGATTTGATCAATAAGTTGGATTAGATTAATATCGGCGGGAAGTCGAATAGTTAAGAACGGAATTACGATAATTCAGAACGTATATTACCAAAATGTTCTAAGAGTAAGTTATTTGAATCAAATTAAATATTAAATATCTCTTCTTCCGTGCTTTTCACCTGTTCTTAATTAAAGGTGCATTTCCTATCCTAGGATGTTAGAATTAATTAATAGAATAATAAAATAGGTTTGCTCTGATTATGGCTGATCTTTATTGTAACACCGAAATATCGATGAACGTGACAGTACGTCCATCACAACTGTAGGGTTTATTGGTGTATAGCTATTTCAGCTATACTGCGCCAAACATCTAAGATAAGAAAAAAACTCTTTTGTTTGTAAAAAGATATTCGAATTATTTTTCTTTTCAAATATGTATTAATATCCCAAGTTTGATTCATTTTGTAAAACTTCATAAATTTACACAGTGATTGTTTCTTTTTTAAAAAAAGATTGGACTTTATAATATGGTCTTGTAATTTTAAAACAGACTGAGTTTACCATTAAAAATGTTTCAGTGCGGGGAATTGGACCCCCTCCCCCATAAAAATAAAAATGGGTAGCTATAAAATATATTGTTTGCAACTCATTCCTTTTTTTAAATTTTAAAATCCGTTTCGAATTGATATCTGTTACATGAAAATTACTCTCCAATTTTTTAAAAGTTATTGCCCTGCATGTCTTAACAAAATTCATAGGAAATTGTGTAATTTTTATTCCTTATATAAATGGTATGAACTTTTTAAAAAATCATAAGGATCGTACGAAAAAGCACAAAATAGAAGCGCATGAAAGAAAGCCTCAGTGCATTTATATCTATGCTAATCGTAGTAACCAATACAGATAATGTTAATAATATGACGTCAAGAATAAAATTTGAATTCAATTATACTGCAAGAAAGTTCGATGCAAAATAAATTCCAGAGAGATTAAGATAAAAGTAGCATTTATCGTTATGAAAATGCAACGCAGCAAAAATCAGTGGAAATATTATCTTGATATGCAAATCATGCCAATTGGGGAAAAAAATCCCATCATTTTCAACGGTTCACTTCAGAAAGTTGCTCATAAGTGGGGAATTTTTGTGACGTAAAAGATGAATGTATCAGTTTTTCTGAATGGAATTTAACTGGATGATCTACGCAAAAAATTTGAGGAATGATTCTTAGTTTTCCTTAATGATCTTTTTATTACTTGAATAAGTGAAAAAACGTTTTTTATCTTGTAAATTCTATTTTACCGTCATTTTAAAATTACTTATGTTTCAATTTGAATAATGTTTAAATATTAAGTCTGAAATTTATGAAGAAATATTTACCTTGAAAAGCTCTATTAGTTTCGGAGGTATATTTTTTAAATATTTAAAAAAAAAATACTAACTTTGCATTACGACTATTTTTGAAGTTTTATAGAATTATTATCCGACAATTTAAAAAATATATAATTTTTTTCGCTAAAATTATACATAAAAATATTTATAAAAGTGCAATGTGCAATACATCATAATTCAACTTCAAATCAATTTACAATTATTCTTTAAAATGTATTATGAATATTAAAGCAACTTTTAAGAACTGATCCAATTACAAAATTATCATTACTTTCAACTTAATTTGTTGTAGTTGCTAATGCCACCTTATCAGCGATGCCCAAAGATATTCATTGTGGCAAGGGGCTAGTTTTTTACCTGTCTCTGTCATTAGTCGTAGCTTTAAATATCATGCAGTTGACAACAGATATAGACACTTTAATCCCTGCAACACGCCTTTGCGATCGAGTTTTGCAAAACCTTTTTTTTTGTAGTGGATTTCTACTTCATAAAAGAAACATATTTATACCAAATTTCAAGTCTGTAGCTCTAATAGTTCAAAAAAAGTGAATATTTATCTATTACACATCTTAAGCTCCCGCAATGCCCTTTGGGGGCCGATTTTCACAAGATCTGTTCTTAGCGGATCTCTACTTCATGAAAGGGATATGCTTGTCAATTTTCAGGTTTGTAGATTATAATAGTACCTGAGATATCGTGATGAGTGAGTGGCTATTTTACATTATATATATAGATAAATGAGCTCAAAAGGTTATAAATAAAACTCATTAAAAGATTTGGAAAAATCAACACTTCAACAGTTTTATAAACACCCGTAAAGAAAACATTTCAGAAAAGAACGATTTAAAACTTGTTTAACATTTAATGTGGTGCAACAACGTACCTTTTATATATTAATTAGCACGTTAGTTATTTTAATGCTAAGTTTTTAAAGTCGAAGATTTAAATACGTTAAAGCATGCCAATTAGGATTATTTTGCATTTAAAATACTATTATAATTTTGTGAATAAATCATTTGTTATTTAAATTTCCTTTTCTTTAAAATACTCACACCAAATACATATACAAATTTTATTTCTGGCATAGAAAAGCTATTCCTATTTAATTTAACTTTTAATATTCCAATTTTATCGATCAACATAAAATACAAAAAATTCTGACACCATGTCAAAAATCACAAAATGTGGAAAAGTTTTTTTAAAAAAAGCTAGAATTCTTTTTAGAAAAAGCCAGATTTTTTTCCTTCCTTTTTTTAGATGACATTTCACATAAAGAACGCGAATCCAAAACCGTATCATTGCTAGACCGGAAGAAAAAAGTAAACTTTTAAAGAAATGATAAATAAATAATGATGAGAAAAGAACAAATAAACAGATTGCGATGTTCAACATACCATTAAGCTATAGATAAGCAGGACGAGCAGATAAACTAATACAGAGCAGATCGTATATAAATGAAAGGATAAACTTTTTTACTTAGCTTGATTTTTTTATGTATATGTTACCGTTAAAGTATATATATATAATTCAGTTATTTCATTGAATGACTAGGTATTTCATGTAATAACTAGAAAAGTCAGTTAAAGTAAATAATAGATGTAAAATTTCATACTTTACTTAGTTATTCTATGAAATAACTAATGATAAACCGTTAAAGTAAAAAATAAACAATTTCAAAGTTATTTTATGAATTAATCAATTATAAACAGCTAAAATCTCTCGAAAAATATATTTTATCCCTATAGCGGACGATTAATTGGCAAATAATAAGGAAAAAACAGATGATATAATTTAGTATTGCTCATATTGCTAATATTAGTTAAACAGAAAGGAAAGAAGAATATGTTGCAGAAATAAGTACATTTAAAAATTATCAAAAAAATCATGCTGAGAAGTAAAACTGTGCTTCATAAAAACATTGTGTAAACTTTTTCAAACAAAATTGTAGGAGAATATTAATTCAAATTTTATGTGTGTGTGTGTGTGAAATACCTTGTTTTCATTATATATTAGAGCAAGGATTGCTATGATGACACTTTGAATTGCGGTTCAAAGCCGACTAAAAGTAGCCAGAACTGGTTAAAAAAACTTTCGAGTGCTATATTTCATACTTTAACGTTCAAGTAATTGTTATTTTATAAAACACCTAGGTACAACGCATAGAATTCAATACTTTTATATACTTTAGCTGACTTGTCTAGTTATTTCATGAAATACCTAGTTATTCTATGAAATAACGGATTCCCCACTTTAGATTTAACATATATATACTCTCGCTTTTTTATCTAGAAGACAAAACAGAATTTTTATATTGAAAAAAAAAATAACTATTTCAAAGAAGACAATTTGTGACATATGGAATAGTAAAAAAAAGTAAAAATTAGCAGTGTTTTCGATAGGCTTAAGAAAAAAAGCACGAAACCAAAATGAATGTACCTTAAAGCCACATTCGAAATCTAGACATCAGTAAGTGTGTCGTGTTCCAAGTTTTGAGAGAAAATTCTACAACCCCAAATGCATTGCTCTGAGACAGGGAATGCCATCTCAAATGAAAAAAAAAAGATTTAAAAAGCTAGAAAACATATTTAAGCCTAAAGTCCACGTATTTTTGTCGAAGCACTTGGAAGAAAGAAAAAATAACTGCTGTAAACTACATGCAAATTATTTATCTAAATATGGATCGAAATGAATAGTAGCAATTCATGATACATGGCTAAGTGACAAAATCAAAAACGATTTTTTTTCTTATTATTCCATGGAATTTCTTATTTTCTATAGAAGAAAAATTAAATGGCAACGTCATTCTAAAAATGTTTCCTGAAGAATTCCAGACTGAGGCGATATTTTGCTATAACAAGCTAAACCTAAAAATATTTTAAATAATACTGAAATAAAACACACAACATTATTTATAGAACAAATTTTTAAGCCAATATTTGATCAAGGAATTCCATATTTTATGGTAAAAAAAATGTTCGATTAAGTTTCCGGTTACACTTCAAAAATAATTACTACACATAAAACAATGAAGAAATTTGAAAGTGGAATAAAATTCATACCTTTTGCAGAAATACTTGTTAAATTCCCTGATATATCTCCCAAGGATTTATGCCTATTTGGTTTATTCAAACATGCCTTAGGAAATCTGCGTCCTCATACAATAAATTTATTATGATTTTTTATTAACGTTTCACTCTTAGCCAATGCGAGGGCAATTAGTGAAGGAGTTTATAATTTGGAACCATGGCCTAGTGATAAGGACGACACATGCGTTGGGATTTTACTTTGAAAACTACCACATCACGCGAACGGGAGGAATTTGAGCAACAATTAAATCTGCCCCTGTACATGATGGATCTTAAGTAGCACCAGGATTCGAACTTACAACTCGCCAGCCACGAGTTCAAGACATGACCTCTCGGTTTTCGTAGCCAATTTCATACATTAGAGAGAACTTTGAAAAGCCACTAAATTAGGAATAGCGTAACTGAGACGGCCTTTTTAAAAAAATTCTGCTTTCATAGAAAATGCGAAACCCAGTAGAAAGCAATACACACAAATAAGTACGATATTTACGCATAAGTAAATTGATTACAAAATCGTTTCCATTAAACGCAATTCACCTAAACAATTGATGAACAGATAGCGAGGTGAAAACAATAAGTAGTTTGAAAAACAAATATCATTTTTCAACTTTTAAAGATACAAATAGAAAGAACAGGGAAGTCCAGATGTTTAAAAACAAGTTCTTTTTGTGTCTCCTATTTTTGCTAATATAACGTTAATTTTTTTTAAATAAATAAATTATAGTTTAAAAAAAACACCCTTTTATAGTTAATTGAACTAAGTTGTAACTTAATATTTTAGTTGCCAAATCTGGAATTCGTCACCAAATCTAAAAATGGGATCTGAAATTAGTCACCAGATGCGGGATGGTATCTGAAAATGAGAAATCGTTAATCCTGATCAGGACAGTGGAAAAAATTACTAAATTATTGTATTGTCATGAGTCCTAGACAAGTGAGCAAAGTTTTAAATTAATCTGAACTTTTAAAGTGAGTAAAACTTGAGTTCAAAGATTCCGTTACATACAAGTGAAGCTTATAAAAGGGTGTTAAAAACGACACATTTGTTGTGTAAAAATTTAATTGAAACGATTAATGTAGTACTAGTATCGCAGGTATAGTAATAATGTGATACGCATAAAAATATAGGAAAATTATAATACGTAAATAAAAAAATTAGTAATATATGAAAAAATGCAGTACAGTAATGCATGATAATTTCAGCGTAGAATATATGAAGATCATCTTTAAAATGAAATAAAATAAGAATATCATGCAGCTAGAAGTAAAATATCTGATTAAAACAGCAAGAGAAGACAAACGAAATTAATAAAAAAAAAAGAAATTAGAACAACACGGAACGCCACGTACCAGATTACATCAATGATGCAAAAAACGACCAAGGTTTGATGATTAGTCGATCAGTACAATCAAGGAAAATTCATATAAGCTCTACATTTCATATTAAAGCAGAGTTTCCTCAAACTGTAGGGCGCGCGCCGATTGAGGAACTCTACAAGGGGGGCACGAGCATATTGAAAAGTCGAAAACAAAAGATTACTTTTAAAAATTACTAATGTGCTGAAAGTAAACAAACAAAATACATAATGACATAATAAAAAATAAGATGCACATTTACAATGATATAATACACTTATAAATGTATAAGTATTGCACAATGTATTTTATAATAAATTTAACAATACTAAGTTACGAACAAGTTTAATAATTACCAGTGACACCATGTGCTTGTCAAATATAAAATTATGCATAAAAATGAACACTTATCTTAATAATTTGTACTGTTTATTATTAATTCCTTAACTGCCGATTAAAAGTTACGATATTCGCTCCTTAATGCCACCGTTTTCCACGTATGTGTGAATATGTGATGGATTGGTGTGGGGGGGCGAAGAAAAGGAATAAATAAACAAATCCTCTGAAATAAGTAAATCCTTTGCAAACACTTTCAAGCACTGCCTGTTTTTATGACATTCCAAAGCTTTCGGAATAATTTTATTAAAAGCAGTGCACAGAAAAGATCGTACTTCTGACAGACGTATATATACGTCCGGGGCAATTAATACTTTGAGCGAGACGCTTATATACGCCAGGGGCACTTAAGAGATTAAAGTCGTATTGTGGCTTTAGAGTAAAAAAATAGTATTACTGTGAATTCAATATATTGCTATATTGTATGGAGGGGGGGGGGATGAAAATTAAGACTGAATACTGGGTCGCAAACATAGAATGTTTGAGAAGCGCCACATTACAGCCTAAAATTAGTTTATATTGACTCAGACAATCTCCCTAGTTCGTTAAAAATATAAATAAGTACCACAAAGTTTTCAAAAAAAAAAGAAAAAATTCCTATTTGAAATATAAAGAAGAAAATTACAAACTAAAAAATTCAGGGATGAAAATTTTCTATATTTCTTTTTAGCAATCTTATTCAGTTTTATCATGTAAAAAATATTTCACTATAAATATTAAGTCAATATAAATTAAATTTTTTACTTTCTTAAGCCGTTAGAAGAAACTAAAAAAATCATACGAGCATCTTACTTATTTAAGAAAATCCAGATCAGTACTCTGCGAAGATATTGTGCATATTGTTATGAGGTAGTTCCGAGTGTGAAGCACTAAATGAAGAAGGATGATTCAGAAAAAGGTTTCTTAAATATGGTGAAGAAACTAAAAGTCTACTACGTATTTCTACGGCACAAATTATTTCCTTATTGTTAATTTTAAAATATGATAGTGCTGTATTTTATTACTCTTTATTTAAACGATGTTTTCAAACGGCGTTGCAATTCTTTGTAATAGGCATTTTTGATTGATATTGACTTTGAAATATAAAATACAGGATGTCGACAGATTATTGAACTCAATTTTTTTTTCTTTCACGTCATGAAATTGAGGTGTATAAAATAAAGGAAATAGCCATAAAAGCTACATTCTACCGAGATACATACGATTATTTAGGCGAAAAAAATGTGATTTATTTATTATGAAACAAGTTTGAACACTTTTTTTTTCTCATGAAAAAAAGTCGGACATTACTCAGATTTATTTCAATTTTCCTCTAATGTTGTATTTTTACTATAAATATTATATATAAACTCATATACATAATAATATATATAAATATAAAAAGGAGGAAAGCGATTCACTGACTGACTGACTAATTACGATATCTCCGGAACTGTTCATACTACAGACTTGAAATTTGGTAGACATGTTCCTTTCATGGAGTAGAGATCAGCTAAGAACGGATTTTTTGAAATTCGAACCGCAAGGGGCGTTACGGGGGTTAAGGGGCGTTATAAATAATTGTTTCCATTTTTAAACTAATCGACGCACAATCTTGAAATTAGGTAAGTAGACTCCTTTCATAGCGTAGAGATTCACTACAAAATGAGTTTGGTGAAAATCGACTCCCAAGTGGCGCTGCGGGGTGTTTTAGATAAGTATTTCCATTTTCAAACTTTTGGACGTACGGTCTTTAAATTTGATAAGTAGATTCCTTTCATAGAGTAGAGATCAGCTACAAAATGGGTTTTGTAAAAATAGCCCCCCCCCAATTGGTGTTGCGTGAGATTAGGGGGGGGGGGTAATAGATAAATATTTCAGTTTTTAAACTACTAGACCTACCTGCTTGAAAATTGGTAGGCATGTTTTTTTTCATGTAGTAAAATCCTCTGCAAAATGGGTTTGGAGAAAATTAACCCCAAGGGGTGTTGCAGGGGGTTATAAATTCCGATTTTTAAACTATTAGACTAAAAACTTGGAATTTGATAAGCGCATTCCTTTTATAGGGTATAGATCCGCTACAAAAAGGTTTCGTTGAAATCGACTCCCAAGTGGCGTTACGGGGCTCAAGGAGCGTTATAGATAGTTATTTCCATTTTTAAACTACTGGAAGTTACAGTATTGAAATAGATAAGCAGAATCCTTTCATGGAGTAAAGATACGCTATTTAATGCGTTTTGTGAAAATCGACCCACACAAGGTGACGTTGCGGGGCTTAGGAGCGCATGAATAGTTATTCCCATTTTTAAACTATGAGACGTACAGTCTTGAAATTTGGTAAGCAGATTCCTTTCGTATTGTAGAGAACCGCTACAAAATGGGTTTCGTGAAAATCAAACCACAAGTTTCATTTCGGGGGATTAAGGGGCGTAATAGATAAATATTTCCGTTTTTAAACTGTTATATCTACCCGCTTGAAAATTGGTAGGCACGTTTCTTCCTTGGAACAGAGTTTTTCTAACAAAAAGTAAAACGAAAATCTACCCTAAGGATGGTTGCGAAGGGTCAAGGGGAGTTATAGAAAAAAAATTACTGTTTTTGAATAGTTATACCCACGTACTTGAAATTTGTTAAGCATGTTTCTTTTGTTGAATAAGGAAGTACTAAGAATGTATTTTACGGA
>BMAO01009104.1:0-30389 GCA_019973975.1 Trichonephila clavata | reverse complement strand
TGAGGAGTTTCAGCACAGTTGTCAGCGCTGGACTCTATCTACTAACCGAGGAAATTTTGGGTTAAACCGGACAAGATTGATAACAAATGTTGAAAATTTATTATTGAAACACCAGGTTCATTCTTATTATAAACATTTATTTTTTAATCAATTATTTTATGTATCACTTAAATTTTTAATTAATTAACATGTGTTTCTTAAGTTTCACTGTTTCCCAACTTCATTACAGTTAATAAATTTAAATCTTTTAATTTAAGTAGCTCTGTACTAGCTGTTATAAACACATTTAAGTTAATAAATTTGTAAAAATTCAATACTACGTAAGCAGGGTCTACCCCAAACCGAAAAACATGGCAAGGGGTCTATGAGACAAAAAAGTTCGGGAACCTGTGGTCTAAATCAACAAATTTTGTCCTTCCCGTAGAGATATCCCCACCAACTTCAAAAAAAGCAGAGGTCAAATATAAAGCAGGGACGCATGATTTTTTTCTATAATAACGCATTCCCCATATAAAAAGTGTTACAGGATAGACTAAAGGAATAAGACAAAAAGAAGGAACCAGAGAAACAGAAATTACTTTCACGTATTCTTAAAAATTTGGCTTTTAGTAGTTCAAAATAACTATATTTTATTAAGTCTTAATTAGTTTTACAATGGTTTAAACCACGTATTCTATATTACCCGACTATTCCACAATACATTCTATTCATCATTTTTGTAAAAATTGATTTGTTTTAGTAACAACAAGATAAATATTTTTTTGGACAAGTGAAAGTACCTCTTACAATAGTTTATAGTATGTATCCAAGATGATTCTGAAGATTTTTTTTTTTATCAAAAATCATGGACGTCTTCAGATTTCTTGAGGCCCTGGGGCCTTACACAAAAGTAGACCGTGGGCCTCTACATAAATGTCGGTCTCACCTATGACCCTTACAATTAGACAGTACACATAGCATATTTTGTGAAGCATCCATTCAAACAATAACCTGAAACAAATAAATTGCATGTCTTACAATAGCATAAACCGGGTCGACTGACTGCCGACTTTTGGCTGAATGAGTAATGAGGGTGTATGGTGGTAGGTCTAGGCCTGTACATGGACGATGGTCTTCAAATGTAGACAGTTGCCAAATCGTAAGAAATTCACAGTTTTTAGGAGATTTCAATCAGGAATAACATTTGGAGTTTGAAATTTTTCGAATCATGATCTTAAGGTATCCGAACACGTTGAAAATGACCAAATTCAGTCTAGACAGATATTTTTGTTTTTTATTTTATTGAATAGAGCTATCTTTTGACTTTACGAAACATACTTTTTTTTGTTTTTACACTACCTAGAGTCCAAGTTACAATCGATTTTATAAATTTAGAAAAACCGGAAATGGGTTTTCGATCTACAAGAAGTGGGCATTTAAATTGCTCAAAATCTATCATGGCGAGTCTGATAACTCAAAATATTGCGAATGTATTTCTATAAAACTTTTTGAACCTGATATTTATGTTATTTTCTAGAGAATATACTAAAATATTTCTTATTGTATGAATACTTTTTGAGTTATGGCTTGTTATTTAAATAATGGCCTCATAAAAAAATGTAACATTTCTTATAATATTTACTGAATCACAGCTCTAAAATTTTCAAATTTTAATAAGAAATTAAAATTTTAGTACATTTTCTAGATAAATGCATCTAATTTGTTTAGTAATACTTTTACTGATATATATTTATTACTTTTTTCTCTAACTGCTTTGAAGTTTTAAAAAATTTTGCTAAAATTTCACTTAGAATTGTGATTTTTGTAAAATTTAGGTAAATTATTTTAAATTTTGATAAATAAATAGTATTATTTATTGGTATTGAGTCATAAAAGAGCATTTATAATGTTTTAGTATGCTATTTTGTAAAAAGTACTAAGAACGTGTTCGGATACCTTAAAAAGACTGAGGCGAGAATGAAATGAGACCCCCATTGTGACCGAAGCCCTGAGCCTGGGCCCAGTTGACCCATGCCTTAAGATATCCCTGTCAAACACGGGTAAAGTTATTTTTAAGAATGAAAATGGTATTCCATAATACGACTCTCATATAACTAAACATTTTAATAAACTCAACTGAGGATTGCAAGGAAAGGACCAAACAGGTCTTGAACTCCTTGATATATTGAAGTTTTTGCCGGCTGGATGGCGAAGTTGATTTGTCGCTGGCCTTCTGCAGCTAAGGTTGCGGGTTTGACCCCGGCCCAAGTCGGTGGATTTTCATGATGCAAAATATCGACAGCGTCCATGACATATGATTATGCAGCATGTAAAAAATTTTTTGAGTGTTCATTTGGCTTCGATGTTCTCGGCAAAATTAAATTCCCAAGTAGAAATTTCGCACCGGCGGACCTCATGTATCTCCGTCAGGGGAGGAAACTGGGCGTCAAAATTACTTGTGACAATTGGTATCTCCCATACAGTGCCGCACTAAAAAGTGATACCAGCTCCTGGGAAATGTACTAGATCTGCAAAAGTAGAAATACTAATCCGCAACCCCATTAGAGACAAAAAATAGCTTTTGCTACAAAATATTAAATATATTTTCCTGCGATATTAATACTACATATACATCCTAAATGTTAAAGCGCTTGCAAATACATAGGCCATAGACAAAAATGAGCTTCAAACCTACATTAAAGCACTCAAGGAAAATTTTTCCGAAAGATGCAAAGATTTTGTAGATTGTATGCATTTCCCTTCCTAATCGAATCAGATTTAATTTTTTTTATCCATTAATAATCCCATTCGTCAAGCTAATTTATATTGTATTTTAATTTTTGAAATGAACTTATAAAATTAACATTTTCAGAATTATGGAAAGCAAAATCCCACTTAATTAAAAAAAAAAATTTGTAAAATAACTAACGATAAATCGACAGCCATTTTAAATAACCAAATGTCCTTGCAGGAGAGATTAAATTGTTTAAAGAAAACTGCATGTGCCCTGTTTCTCGTTTTTGGTTCTACTTACACATGTGAAAAAATCTTTTCTCACATAAAAAATATTTTGCGTTCACAAAGTTGGTTAACAACTAACATTTTATAATTATGTGTCAAATTAAAGAGAACAATTTACTATGATATTAAGTCAATTGGTGCAAGCGCAAGGTTAGCATTAAAATATTTTTATTTAACTATATTGAAAGAATACTTATACGAGGGTGAATAAAAAAAAAAAAAAGGTTACAAGCCGCAGCATTTGAATACTACGTATTGTGGAGAATTTTGTTTCCCCAGAGGGGAGACAAATGGCGCTTCTTGTCATACAGCTGGTTTGCGGGAAGGTAGTGAAAGTTCCCAGACTGTTCAGGACAATTTAAATGGCAAGACTCTTAGAGAAAATTGGTCTCGTTTGGAAGTGCAAGCCATGATTCGATTTTTATGGGCAAAGAATGTGCCCGCATCTGCAATGAGCAGTCAACATGTAGCGAAATTGTGTGACTCTTTTCAATCAGGCAGACAGGATGTCGAAAACCGCAATATGGCAGGGAGCTGACGGCCAAGTTCTTCAACGACAGAAATCAACACGGCACGAATTGAAGAAATGATTCATAATGATCGATGGATAACTCTGCGTGAAATCTCGTCAGAGCTGGGACTGAGCTATGGAAGAGTACAACATATCGTTTCTGATGTGCTGAGATATTCCAAGACAGTTCTGTGAAAACATCCGTCGAGACCTGGCTCAATGGACTGCCACCTGATTTTTCCGAAGACGAGTTAAACAAGTTGGTCCTGCGTTCTATCAAACGCCTAAATAGACTTAGTAAATATGTCGAAATGTGATAGGCACGTATACCTTTTAATTCCCTTTTATATTTTCTGTCCATTTATAATAAATATTTTTTCATTAGACTTGAAACCTTTTTTTTTTTGGATCGACCTACGTATTTTATGCTATTTCTTTTTTTAATAATTATGTTTAAACGATTGGTTGTAACAAAAAAATTTTGAGAGAATAGTTGTACTGCTATGGATGTCCCCTGACATCCATCAGTGCTTGGGTGTTAGACGGAAGATTGGCCATAATCAAAGCAAATCAATTTTATTGTTCTATCAATCAATTCAAATGACCCAGGGTAGGAAATGCACTTATATTTTAGTATTGGAGCAAAAGCGAGGTGGACGAGATATTTAATATTTAATTATGAGTTGAATCACTTACTTTTGGAAAGTTTTGGTAATCTACGTTCTAAATCAGTGATTCCCAAAATGGTCTACGATGACCTGCAAGGGTCCACGCCAGTGAAAAAATAATTTGGGGCTCATGAGATGTAAATGGGGGTCTATAATAGTGCCTATGATTAAACCAGATCATGACTTTGATCTTTAAAAATATTTGATGTAGTGGAAACCAGATTTTACAACTCAACGGATTCATTTTCTAAATTTAGTGAGGTTAATTTGTGGTTACTAGGTGACAGCATTTAAGACAAAAACCATTTCAGCATTTCTTTTCAGAATTAAATTAAAGAAGTATAATAATGGACGTCGCAATTTTTTTCAATTTGTCACAGAATCTTTCAGGACATTTTAACCAACGTCCTACATTTAAATGTCCTTTACTCAGATTTTGAAACTAGGTTTGTGTGAGATTGCTTTTTTTTATAGTAATAAAAAAACCACAGTAGACAATAAATTCATGTAGCCACATTGAAAAAATGTCCTATTACAATAGGAACTGCTCAGAATAGGCTGTAACGAATTTAAAATAAAGTTTAGAAACGGATGTCTGCAATTTTGGCTTTAAACAACATACCTGTTATTTGTCGCGAAATATGGAATATCGTGAGAAGGTTTAAATTGTTTTTCCTAGTGAGAGGGAGTTTCAGCGAGTTACCAATCTCAAAATCAAAAGGGAAGGGGCACTGGACACTTATTTAACAAAGGAGATTTAAGGTTGAACCAGACTAGATTGATATTAAATATTTAAAATTTGTTATTGAAGCACCAGATTCATTCTTCTCATTAAATTCATTAGTATGTGCTTTTTAAAAACTGTACTCTCTTCGCTATAGTTAGAAGTATAATGCTTTTAGAGTAAATAGTAGTACCAGCTGTCAAAAAGATATTTAAGTTAATAAACCAAATTACCTAATATTAATAAATATTTGGGAACCTCTATTCTAAATAATCGCAATTCCTTTCTCCGTTATTCGACTTCTAGTCGATGTGATTCTAATTCAAATATCTTATTGACTAAATCGTCAATTATCAATCTTAAAAATTTAGTTTTTTCTTGACGAGTCACTCTCGTCCAGCTATTAACTACTTTACGTTAATCACTAACTTATATCATCTAACTCCGGGTGGGCATTACGTCGATCGCGATCGACCGGTGGACCGCCAAGACAATTTAGAGTGACCACCTGAAGTATTGTATTGTATACCGAAATATTTAAGATTGGTTGACAGTACGCAGACGAAGTCTTCTATGGACTACAATTACGAGAACTAATTTTAGATGAAAATGTTTTATTTTTTAAAGTATTTTGAATTGTTTGATAATAAATGCTGAAAAATAATTAAATTATTATTATGTTTGTATTTTGCGCTTTGCTTTAAACGCGTTTTTACAAAAAAGTGAGTTTTCAGCAGGTTTTTCACGAAGTGGAACAAAAGCGCTATTAGGACGCAAATTTCGTTTTCGTCTTCGTTCCATATTTTGTTGTACCTTTTTCTCAGCCAATAAGCAACCCATTGACCTCGGGTTTTCGGCATTTGGTCGCATTTGTGCCCTAGATGAGCCGAATCACATTAAAATTTAATCATTTTTAAATTTAGTAAAGTACAACACTACTTTCTGTTAGTAAAAAGTTCATTAGTTGCATTATTGTAAAATACAACATGTGAAAAACGCGCTAAAATTACTTGGCCATGCCAATGATTGATATCTTGTTCATTTTATTTACGTAGGTAAGTACACATATTCCGTATTTATTATTAAGTTATCATAAATATTGTTGACTTTTTCCTTACCTCACCACACTTACGACGCTAGGCAGTGGGTGCACTCGTGAATTTTTCAAAGGGGGCGCAACGGTCCTGGGTCGAATGTCTACCCTTCTCATATCTTTCCCCAATACGCCAGCAAACTTTTCTTTTTTTTTTATTTTGTAAATTGTCGGGAACAGCAAGAAATAAATTATGGAATAAATAATTAGCATTAATTAATAAAAAAATTATTAATAACAAATACTTCATTAAATTTTACGCACTATATATATGGGATTATAATCGATCGAAAAAAATCATGGGTGGGTCCGGATCCGTGGACTTAACCTTTGTGTGGGTCACTGATACTGGGTGGTCCGCAACACCTTGAAAAAACCAGAAGTAGCCCGTACCCTGGAAAACTCTGCCCACCCCTGATCTAACTTCTAACCTCTCGAACCTAAAAGTTAATGCTTAAATATAAGCCATGATTTATATAAAACGCCTTTTCTTCGGGCGAAAGTTTTCAATAGAGCAATATTTAAAGAGGTACTTTTTCCCCAAGAAGATTAGTAGGACCCATTACAGTATGTTATATTGTTTATTTTTATGTTAATAAATAATTTTGAATGATGCATGATTAATATATAATGAAATTCTAAATCTGTATTCTTGATCTCTATTCCCTATAATTCTGCATGCATTACAGTGAAAAAAAATCAATTTGTTTCAAGCATTTCTTACTATGTGGTATCTTGAATCATATCAATAGATTGAAATGGTACAGCTCCCAAGTTGCAGACTAGTGGATTACAGCAGTGCTTCTCAAACTCTCAATATTTGCGACCCAATATTCATCATAATTTTCATCGCTCTCCCTCTCCATACAAATAACAATGCATTGAGTTCATTCATAATATACTTTGAAGCTAAAGCTAAGATACGTCTTTAACCTCTTAAATGCCACCGACGTACATAAGCGTCTTGCTCAGCTAGTGAGTTGAGTGCCGCGGACGTATAAATACGTCTTTCCTAACTACGATCTTTTCTGTGCACTGCTATCCATAAAATTACTTCGAAAGCTTTGGAATTTAATAAAATGACCGTGACATTGTTTGCGAAGGATTTATTTCAAACAATTTGCTTATTTATTCCTTTTCTCCCCCCCCCCTCTCAATACACATACGTGCGCTTACGTGGAGAACGGTGGCATTTGGGAGCGAATAGCGTAACTTTTAATCGGCAGTTGGGGATTAATAACAAACCGTACAAATTATCAAGATACATGCTAAATTTTGTATATAATTTTACATAAGACTGGTAATTATTAAGAGTCATGGTAATTACCAGTGACTCCACTTACATGGAGTCACTGGTAATTATTAAACTTGCTCTTAATTTAGAATTGTTAAATTAATTATCAAATACATTGTGCAGTACTGATACATATATAAGTTTATTATATCAGTGCAAATGTGTATTTTATTTTTTACTAGCTGTTACCCGCCCGCTTCGCTGGGTATTTCATGATGTTTTATAAATTTTTGTTGGTTATATATATGTATAAATTTTTAATATTTAAGTCCTAGCATTAAGATGTCGATTGTATTGAAAAATATGCGCCCCTTACGTTTCTCAACGCCACTTGGGAGTCGATTTTCACGAAACGCATTTTGTGGCGTATCTGTATTCTATGAGAGGAATCTGCTTACCAAATTTCAACACTGTGCGTCTAATAGTTTAAAAATCGGAATAATTATTTATATCTCCCCTTAACCCCCTGCAACACCCCTTGGGAGTCATTTTCCCCAAAACCCATTTTGTAGCGGATATTTACTCCATGAAAGAAACATGTCTACCGATTTTCAAGCAGATTGGGCAAGTAGTTTAAAAACGAATTATATTTATCTATTACGCCCTTAACCGCCCCCTCCCCTCGCAACGCCACTTGGGGGGTTACTTTCCCAAAAACCATCTTGTATCTGATCTCTACTCTATGAAAGGAATCTATTTATCAAATTTAAAGACTGTGCGTCTAATAGTTTTAAAATGAAAATAATTATCTATAACGCCCCCTAAGTCCACGCAATGTCACTTGGGGTCAATTTTCACCAAACTCATTTTGTAGCGGATCTCTACTCTATGAAAGGAATCTGTTTACCCAATTTCAAGATTGTACGTTGAGTAGTTGAAAAATGGAAACAATTACTTATAACGCCCCTCAACCCCCCGTAACGCCCCTTGCGTTTCGAATTTCGCAAAATCCGTTCTTAGCTAATCTCTACTTCATGAAAGGAACATGTCTACTAAATTTCAAGTCTGTAAGTTGAACAGTTCCTGAGATATCGTGATTAGTCAGTCAGTCAGTAAATGAGTCGCTTTTCTCCTTTATATATGTAGATAATTATTTATATCTCCCCTTAACCCCCCCCGCAAGACCCCTTGGGGGTCAATTTTCCCAAAACCCATTTTGTAACGGATATTTACTAAATGAAAGAAACATGCCTACCAATTTTCAAGCTGGTAGATCAAGTAGTTTGAAAACGAAAATATTTATCTATCACGCCCCTTAATCTCCCGCAACGCCACTTGGGGGGCTATTTTCCCAAAACCCGTCTTGTAGCTGATATCTACTTTATGAAAGGAATGTATTTACCAAATATAAAGACTTTGCGTCTCATAGCTTAAAAATGTTAATAATTATCTATAACGGCCCCTAAGCCCCCGCAACGCCACTTGAGGGTCAATTTTCACGGAACTCATTTTGTAGGGGATCTCTACTCTATGAAAAGAATCTGTTTACATAATTTTAAGATTGTACATCGAGTAGTTTAAAAATGGAAACAATTATTTATAACGCCCCTTAACCCCCCGTAACGCCCCTTGCGATTCGAATTTCACAAAATCCGTTCTTAGCTAATCTCTACTCCATAAAAGAAACATGTCTACCAAATTTCAAATCTGTACGTTGAATAGTTCCGGATATATCGTGATTAGTCAGTCAGTGAGTGAGTGAGTCGCTTTTCTCCTTTATATATATAGACTAGCTGTTACCCGCCCGCTTCGCTGGGAATTTCATGATGTTTTATAAATTTTTACTGCTTATATATATGTATAAATTATTGATATCTAAGTCCTGCATTAAGAATTCGATTGTATTGAAAAATATACTTATACCTGTAACTGTCGCCTGTTGATAAAAAAAAAGGGGCAGAACTCATCTAATTTGTGTTTTCTAAAAATCTCTAAAATTGATGCATAGAATGATGTTTGCTCTTTCGTAACCCAAAAACCAAGTGGATTCCCGCAAAACCAATTTTCGGTGGATCTCTACTCCGTAAATTGAACATGCAAGCCAAATTTCAAGTCTAAATCTAACAGGAAAAAAAAAGTTTTATTATCAATATCCCCGTGATCCCGTTGAGAGCCGTTTTCCAAAATAACCGCTCTTAGCGGATTTCAACTCCACAAAAGAAAAATGCAAACCAAATTTCATTATTATAGTCCTTGTAGCTCGAAAAAAGTAATTTTTTTTGTCAATACGTCCCAGTAACCCCCTGCACCCCCCTTCCCCCAGAACTTGATTTGCTTAAAATACATTCTTAGTGGATCCCTATGCAACAAAAGAAACATGCTTAACAAATTTCAAGTATATTCAATTAAAAACAGGAATTTTTTTCTGTAACTCCTCTTGACCCCTCGCAAACATCTTTGGGTGTCAATTTTCGTTTTACTCTTTGTTAGAGGAACTCTATTCCATGAAAGGAACATGCCTACCAATTTTCAAGCAGGATGATCAAATAGTTTAAAATGGAAATATTTATCGATTACGCCCCTTAATCTCCCGAAATTAAACTTGGTAGTTCATATTCGCGAAACCCATTTTGTAGCGGTTCTCTACTTTACGAAAGGAATCTGCTTATCGAATTTCAAGACTGTACGTCTAATAGTTTAAAAATGGGGATAATTATCTATAACGCCACTTGAGCAACGCACTTGTCCGCAACGCCACTTCTGGGTCTGTTTTCACAAAACCAATTTTGTAGGGGAATTGCACACTATGAAAGGAATCTGCTTAGCAAAATTTGAAGACTGTGCGTCCAATAAATTAAAAATGCAAAAAAACAATTATCAATAACGCCCCTTGAACCCGCGCAACGTGGCCTAGGGGTCGATTTTCACAAAACACATTTTGTAGTGTATCTCTATCCTATGAGAGGAATCTGCTTACCAAATTTCAAACTGTGCGTCTAATAGTTTAAAAATAGAAATAATTATTTATATCTGCCCTTAACCCCCCGCAACATTACTTGGGGGTCAATTTTTCCCAAACCTGTTTTGTAGCGGATATTTACTCCATGAAAGAAACATTCCTACCAATTTTCAAGCAGGGAGGTGAAGTAGTTTAAAAACGAAACTATTTATCTAGTACGCCACTAAATCCCCCGCAACGCCATTTAGAGGTCTGTTTTCACAAAACCTTCTTATAGCTGATCTCTACTCTATAAAAGAAATCTACTTATCAAATATAAAGACTGTGCGTCTGATAGTTTAAAAATGGAAATAATTATCTATAACGCCCCTTAAATACCGCAACGCCACTTGAGGGCAATTTTGACAAAACCCATTTTGTAGCGTATCTCTACCCTATGAGAGGAATCTACTTACTAAGTTTCAAGACTGTACGTCTAATAACTTAAAAATCGGAATTTCTAACGCCCCTTAAGCCCCCGCCCCCGCAAACAATTGCTGCTAATTTGAAATTACAGACACTTCAATTTTATTTATTTGTAAATATATAGATTGGGATTATAATAACTATTGTTTAAATGTGACTAAAAATGTAAAAAAAAAAAAAGAAAGAAAGGATTAAAACTAACCGTAAAACTTATCAATTTTTTGTTTATTGCATTGCTTTTTGCTTATGAAGCCTTGATTTATTATTTTTAAAAGTGCATCCGAAACAGCCGATGCTCTACTTAACTGAAAAGTGAGATAACTATAATAAAAAAAATTATGGCACGTGTCAGCGTATTATCATGTGTGCGTAACACTGTTATGTCTCATGAAGGCCATCGGTCGCCAGTAAGGAAAACAACGACTTCATTAGCTCAGCTTGGCGTTCAATTTGGCGTTCATCTTGGCATTCAGTTTCACGTTCACCCGTATAGTTTCCGTTCCCGTAAGAATACGGGAATAAAATATAGCCTATGTTACTCCCCGTTAATGTAGCTTTCCATCAGTGAAAGAATTTTTAAAATCGCACCAGCCGTTTCCGAGATTAGCCGGAACAAACAGACAGACAGTCAGTCAGACAGACAGACAAATATTTTAAAAATTGTTTTTTTTTGTTATGAGTACCGTATATACGTTTAGTGCATTAAGTAAAAAGCTGCTTATTTGAAACTACAAACAGACACTTCAATTTTATTTATTTGTATAGATAACGCCAGAATGTATTGTTTTACTTTTAGTAAATAAATAATTTTCTTAAATAATCTTTTGTTTTCGACTTTCAATAGGTTCGTGCCCCCCTCCCGCCTTGTAGAAGTTTTACTCCTCCCAAGGGGGACGCGCTCCACAGTTTGAGAAACGCTGGAGGATTAAAGTGACAGATGCACTTCGAATTCATCGCCATTGATTGATTTTTGTTAACATCGCATTTTAAAGCAACGGGAGGGGCACAATGCCTAAAGGGATTAAGGTCACATGAAAGGGATTAACGCTTCTAAACCAGACCCTGGAAAACAACAACCCCCGTACTCGCCCTTTATCAAACAAAAATCTTATTAACATTCTTTTCAGGAAAAGTACAGAAAGATAAGTTTACATAACTGACTGGCAAGTTTTAACATGCAATTTCAAATTCCAAACAGGTTTAAGAAATGCGACTACTTTCTACAACGTTTTTTTAAAAAAATAAAAATGGAGATATGGGGATTTTTTGTGGTTTTTAGATTTGCTTAATACATTTTAAGAAAAATATGCTAAAATTAAGAGGATAAAAAGAAATTATTATTACTACATGGGGAAAAATGGGTAAAAATTTGCAAAAAATAACATAAACGGGGCTTATCCTGTACCAAAAGTTTATGAACAAATTTTCAATTCTAATGTGTTGCTATGTTATTCATTTTTTAATTGACCTTCAGGATAAGAGATATTTTAAATTTTACAAAAACTATAGCACTTTATCTTAGTTATTATATGAAAATGCTTGAAATAACAGTGATTATATTAACATAAGAGACTGTAAACTTTGTAATGAAACAGTGATTGATAAATCTGAAGGTTAAAAAGCTTCCACTATGATACAGAACATACATCAAAAATTTCAGTTAATTATTTTCAAAACATTTTAGCTATCGCTGACCCCGCTTGGGCATTTAAAAAAAAAACACATTTCGAGTAAAACGCGTTTTAAAATATATCTTGCTTAAGTAATGGCATCTGCTTTTAGTAAAACACTTGCAGTTTTTGTTCTAGAGAACGGAGAATAATAAACTTGGTATTTTTATAAAGGTAATAAAATGGTCTATAAAATAAAAAAGAAATTTCGATTTTTGGCCAAATTCACTTTTTTAAACCGCAGAATTTCAGTTTCAAAATACTCTGGAAACAAAAAATACGCAAAGCTTTAAAAAAAGGAAAAACTTTAAAAAAAAGAACAAGGTAAGAGAAAGGGGGAAAAATTGCATTTGAACCTACTTTACACGTCAACACGCACGAAGAGTATTGCCAAAATACACGTGCACAGTACTTACAAAATCAAAAGCGGAAAAAAAGCAAAATAAAGGAAAATGTAGGAAACAAAAATAGATCAAAATTTATCTAAAAAGATTTAAAGCGAAACCTCCATTTCATGTTTAATATTTTCCCCTTTTAATTTATCTTTCTATTTTAAATAAATCCCACTGTCATTTTGAAAATCTGCCTTAAATTGTGCATATACTGCTGTTGATATGTTCAATAAAGTGTTTTTTTCTTGCACCGGAAGTGACGTCATACTTTGCTTTTCGTATTTTTTTCGTAAACTATGGATCATACAGGAACGCTTCATTGGGCAGTTTTTATGTACTCCCAACGAGGAATTTAGTTATGCAGAGTTTATGCGGTCGTTTTGGGACACCCTGTAATTATTAATCGATACTGGCTACCTCTAACAAAAATTTCTTATGCTGTATATGGTGAATTTTCATAAAACAATTGAACTTATTCTCCTACTGCAGAATAGTTTATTTAAAGCAATTTATCAAAAAAGCACATTTCATAATTTCATCTTTTTAACTTAATAATAAAAAAGAGCATTTTCGTTTTGTTTTTTCCCCTAAACAATGGCAGTCATGACGCAAATGATTGACTTATCTATTCCATCCACAAGAGCTTCGACATGTAGTACATGCTTTTAAAATAGCAATCTCTCATTCTCAGCTCAACTCTAAATAAATACTCTCTTTGTTCCACAACTCTATTACTTAAAAACTGTTTTTCTTTCTATTTGCTTCTCGTTTCTTCAGAATAATCCTTTTCTCTCTATACCTGATTGGTTTCTAGAACTTTCCAAAAGTCCGGAAAATTATTTAGTATGCAAATATAAGTCGTTATTCCAATTCAATATTGATCTTGAGTTGAAAATATGCCAACATAGCTTTTTTTTCCTTATCTGTGTATAATTTAATCTCCTAAATCTACAAAGCAATGTCAACACTTTAAGATATTAGCTTTAAGATATAACTAAGCCTTAAGCTTTAAGATTAAACTAAGATATAAACTTTAATAATAGCCTTACAATGTAGAAAAACGAAATAGAGGAAAGGATTGATTTTTGTGTACTTGAATTTTTATTAATGTCTTAATTTTTACTTTTAAACAGGTAGATGAGTTCATAATGTCAATGTTAAGTGATAGTCAAAGTAAGAAAAATTCTCTAGAGGGGCGGCAGATTAAGTGTTTGCACGTGGGTGGCTGACACCCTAAGATCGGTCCTGACGGGACCCCAGGCTACATAGGCCCCAAAATGCGTAAGCAAAAGACCACAAAACGTTAAGGGGTCCCAAAAGAGAGCCCTAAGGAGTTTAGATACATATCCCACTCAGAACTAGCTACGCCGGTGAATCACAATGAAAATCTTTGCAAGATTTTATTTAAACTGAATCATGAGTAGATTTATTTTTAAAAAATAAGTAAAATTTCAAATAACGTAAAATTAAATCTATAATTTGATTTAATGAAACAAAGAATTAAATTTACTTTAAAAAAAATAGTCCACAGTCCTCCACTTGTAAAATAATTATTCTTCCAAATAAATAAATAAAAAAAATAATAAGATGAGGGGGTGGGGAGGGGGAGTTTTCAATGCCAATATAAATACTTTTTTTAAGATCAAGATTTAGACCCAAATTAATGTAATTTTAGAATTTTATTGTTTTCTAAAACATAATTAAGTAGATTCTCTCATAGACAAATACAAGAATTTTTAAATTACAGAGAAATATAAATAAACTTGATCTCTCTATATAATAATAATAAGTCAAATAAACTTTGTCTAAAGCTACAAATCAGGGCTACAAATTTATTAAAAATTTGAATTTTTTCACAAGTTGCATGTGGTTTTGAATTTTTTCATCTTTTACTTTTAGAAACAAATCAATATAAAATAATTCATTTCAATTTCTGAAAATAGGTGTTTTCTATTCTTTATTTTTGTCTCATAACTCTTTGTCTGTTATTTCTAAATATTTTATTTTTATAGTACTCATTATTTAAAAAAAATTGAGCCAAGCGCTAAGTCCCTGCTCTGATAAGCGAATTTCTTCATTTTCGGCTTCAGAAACTTTTTCTTATCCTCTCCCCTCCACGAACTATTTTTTTGCATTTCTCGAAAAAAAATCATGCAAGTTTTTAAAATATTTTTAGAAGCTTTTAGATTAAGTTTACTCTTAAATAAGAGCTGAATCTCTGGGGAAAAAAACTTATTTACTGTATCTTCTGTCAACATTGAATTTCAATGTTTACAAAATAACAGTTTTTTAATAGCTTATCGTCTATTTTTTAAATTTATCAAAATCTTTATCTTTATCCAACAATCTTTATACAACCCACTGTCGTGCATATCGAGGCAGGCTTGAGCACAACGTGGAATGGTTGTCATCACACGTCGCAGCATCGTGGAGACCCCCGAAGTACAAGTAGCATGCAGAAGAGCAACTAAGTCTATTAGTATTGTCACTACGTCTCGATACACCAGTTCCTTGAGATAGCATGTCGCAGTAGTTGCAAGGCATGTCGCAAGTACATGTCGCAGTAGTCACGAACGGAATACATGGCCACCATACGAAGACTACCGGTAGCTGCAAGATGCAGCCTTTTAAATACCAGTTCAACGGCGGCTTAACGTCATTCCACGGAGCGCGCATGCATGACGCGACATGCGCCACGAACGTTTTAAACATTATCGTCTGGAAAGATATGCAAATACTGTTGTTGATATGTCCAATACATTGTTTTTTCTTGCACCGGGGAAGGGACGTCATACTTTGTTTTTCGTATTTTTCTCGTAAACTATGGATCGTACAGGAATGCTTCTTTGGGCAGTTTTTATGTACTCCCAACGAGGATTCTAGCTGTGCAGAGTTTATGCGGTCGTTTTGGGACACCCTGTATATTTATTTTAATGCAGAGGTCATTCACACTTCATGGAAACGATTTTGATTGTTAATTTTTATCCATTAATACTGTATTTTTTGTGGCAATTTGCTTCTGTATGGTAGACATGATTCCTGAAAATTGCTCTAGCTCGAGTTTTTCACGAAAGCAAACTTTTCTTAGTACTGCGTTCCAAATTTTATTTCATTCCTCTTGAACCGTTTTCCAAAATTCGTTCAGTGTTCTTGGATTCCGTTTTCCTGAGGCTCGTTTCAATGAACCTAAAGCACAAAAGTCAATTTCAGAAGCGTAGGGTGATTTTACACATATTTCATCAAATGGGATACACTTGATTACTGTTTATAATTCTTTCTTTGCTAAAAAAGTGGTAGTTGACTTAAACCTGTCGCTAGAGGCTTTGTCCATAAGAAGCTCGACTGTATCAACGTCCTTTCCATACAAGGTTGAAATTTCTTCTTCAAATATTTGTTCTAAAATATTCTGCTGATAGTAGAGTGAATTAATTTAGATTTTACATGAGACTTTTTTTATTTTTAATTTGCCGTTATAAAACACTACAACTATTATTTATCTATTTGGGAACTTTACTGTAAACTGACGAGACATTTCGTTCGGTCATTCCCGTCAGTCGAGCAATAGAAAAAAAATTGATCTTTTACTACCGTCACTTAAATATACCCATGCCTCTTTGAGTGTTACCTCAAATTTCCATTTTTCAGCATTTAAGTGTTTTTGATATAATTTTCTACAATTTGCAATTCTTTCAACAATATGTTTTGAAAAAGGAAACGAACTTTATATTTAAACATCTTTTTTTAACTTTAAATCTTTATGAACGGTTTTAGTTACAATGCCGGAAGACATTCCTGGCATTGATGCAATGAATCTTTGAGTAGACAGATTTTTTTTTAGGATCAGAGACTTCATTTTCTTGATAGTTGTCTGCATTTGAATAGTCTTAGGATGAAGCTTCGTGTGTCTGATTCTATTTTCATTTTTACTTTCATCTAGATGTTTTTTTCCCTTTAAAATTTAATATATTATAAATACCTTTTATTAAAATACAATAGCCGAGATTTTTACACAGCTTTATAATTTATTAATACAAATATTTCTCCTCGGAAAGAGCAGTTACGTAATCTTCGAGCCATATGTAAATTTTAGGAGCCATTTTTAAAATAAATCTCTTATTTTACATTCCAACTGAAAGAAAACATTAGCAGATAAATATTCTGAAGTTGCTAAAGTTTTATCTCAAAATGCAAAAGAGAAAGTGGAATTCTAAAATTGTTTCCATGTATATCATTTATTGAGATTAAAGTTTAAAGTTGCATGAATATATTATAAGTAAAAAAAGCCTGTTAGTTTTATTATTTACATGAAAAGCATTTTTTTTTATGTTCTATTTAAAAACGAAATGAAATCGCTTTGTTGTGTACATATGAAGGATATTCTGAGATAGCTAAGTTAGTTTTTGGTCAGCTTCAGCTCTAGTCTTTAGCATTATTTAAGGGGACATGGTACGATTTAGGCAAAAATTTTTAATTTAAGAATTTTGAAGTTTTTTTTGGTTGCCTCTCATGTGTGTATACTATGTAAAACAGATTTTGTGCTCAAAATTTCATAAAAAACTAGTCTTTTAATTTTTTAAGGAAAAAACTTAAGATTTGTGAAGGGATTTTAAAATGCTACTCCTTCTACAAAAATTTATGCACATGTATGATTTTTGATTTACAAGTACGTCAAATTATGTGTAACAAAAGTTGTTGTGGGTTTTGTGATAACTTGATTGGTATTCATGTAATACTTCCTTTTATGAATGCTTACTGAAAATTCCTTAAAAAATGTATAAATTCTAGGTTCCATTATTTAAAAAAAAAATATCGCTTTGATTCAAAAATTCATATTAATTTTTGTTATATGTACTATTAGCAATAGGTAAAAAAATTCAGAGCATTAGGCACAATAGAAAAGAAAGTCTTAGCATTTTAATTGAAGACAAACTAGCTATTTTATCTTTCTGAGATAAGTAAGTTTAAAGTTTTGATTTGCCATAGGGATGTGAATAAAAACGAACGTAAAAGCTATCATACTCAACAAATTTTCAAGAAAAGCAAAAAAAAAAAAAAAATTTAAATCTCATTAAATATTAGTAATTCTCTGTTATATATATAAATCAGTCTATTTTCATAATTAACAGAAATTTCTATATGAAAAAAAAAAATTCAATGCCACAAACTTTGCTGGTAATTAAAAGAACAAATGAGTATATTTCAGGCCGTATAAAAGTTGAGAATGTTAAAGTAAATATATGTTTGAAGGGAAAACAATAGCGTAGTAAGGATTATTATGTTTGAGTTAGGCGGGAAACACATGGCTGCGTTCATCACATGATCGGGACGTTACATAAATTTAGCCTATACTATTAGTAAAACCGCATAAGAGTTTCTAATTCCCATCAATATCGATTTTGCATGTATGATAAACGTAAAGAGTTTTTTTTTTTTAGTTAGAAAAAACATGGATATAATTTGCGCAGAGTGTACTGTTTGTACTTTTAATTTTTAAGAATGAAATTTTAAACAGTTTTCAAATTTCGCACACCGATACACATACATTACAGTAATTTCCCCCCAAAAATTATAAGGAAGAAATCGTATGAATCAACATCAAAAAAGATTACTAAACTAAAATAAACGGCTATTAGTAAAAAAAAAAAAATGTATCCGTTATTTTAAAATGATTGTCAACCTTCATCCAAATATAGATAATATAACCAGACTTCAAGGGGGAAAGTTCCGTGGGATCAGCTTGAAAAATCGAGAAGCATTTAAACATTTAAGTCGATTTTCGAGTAATTTTCGAAAACCCATAATAAAATAAGTTTTTCATTTATATTTTGCAATTACTTAATTAAATAACTACACATTTTTTGCTTAAAAATCTATATGAAGTGAGAGAATAATGTAAATTACATTTGCAATCAAAGACTTGATTTATTAATATTTACATAGATTCTACAAATAAACCTCAAATTCTCTTAGGTTTGAAAATAAAAGTTAAATTTTAAAAGATTTATTTTCACATTCGAATCTGCTATTATCTATACTTTTAGTTGCAGCCAGGAACTGAAAAAAAAATTCATCTAATGCTTTAAGCATTTTAACTGATAATAGTTCCCTTTGAGATAATATTATTATTTAAAATATTTTTCAGGATAAATGAAGCATCTGCTACTATCAAGATAAAATAATAATTTTAAAAAACTGGCTATTTTTAGTTTTAACGTTATCCAATTGATCTTTCGAAGAAACAAATCAAATTCTTGGCGTAGGGTTTCTGTCTATTCGCCTCTCTGAGTTCAAGTGTACTTGAATTAAACTAACGTTGCACTCTGAAGAAACACGTGGGCTATAGCAACGGAAAGTGAAGAGGACGTCACTTGCAGTGGTACCCACTCTCCCCTTGAGGGAAAATTTTACATTTATTTAAGTCTCACTAACTTGGTAACGTTCTCGTAACCTATGGTCAAATAATGAGGATAGTAACTGAGCTGGCAACCACTCAACAAACATATACCATGTTAGAGTCTAATTGGTGGAGTGTGGTAGTTAGGAGAGGGAAGTGCCAGCTCAGGCGTCGTCCTCGTCACTTGACCATGAGGTCTGTCATCAAAAGCCCTTGTGTAGCTGAATAGTGCGACGTTATTTACTCACTCACCATGCTAGAGTGAGTACTTTTAGTCTCGTCAGATTTAATTTGCATCAATCCCTCTAAAAGAGGGCTCATTAGTGGCATCAGGACTCGGAACTCGTGACTCGATAGTGCTGATCCTAGTTCGCTGTCATGACCTTTCAGCTATCATCGCCACGAGTTTGAAAGTGGGAGAATTATATTAACGTAGCACTAAGCACTATGAAGTAACACAAGGGCATTGGTGATGGACCACGTAGTTTTAAACCTCAGTAAAGTGATGAGGACAGTGACGCACACAAAGAGAGAGAGGTCTCCAAGTCCAGACCCCTCCCACAGCCCCTGATTTTTTTTTCAATTGATTATAATCTTATACACATAGTACGTAAAATTTACTTAGCAAAAAACTAATACTTAATTAATTTCTTAATTAATGCTAATTATTTATTCAATAACTAATTTTTAACTGTTTTTTGCTCCCGAAAATCGACAAAATTAAAAGAATATGTTGGGTGGCGTATTGCAACATTATACGAGAATGGTGGACGTTCGACCTTGAGCCCCCTCCCTCCTTAAAAAATTCCTTTTTGTGCCACTGAATGAGGATGACACTTAACTGATACACCACACCAACGGGAGAAGTTTGAGCTCGACAGATTAAACGCGTATCATCCCCCTTTACATAGGGGGGTCTTCAGTGGCCCCAGGACTCCAACCTCGACACATTGGCCACGAGTTCGTGACCATAACCGCTAAGCTACCGCGACCACACTCCACGAGTTCGAAGACAAGGTTAATCCTATGTAAATGTTTACTTTCCTACTCGAATTTAAATTTACGCAAATATTTCAATGCAATAAAGTCACCACAAGAGTACAAAAATAATAAATAAAAAATGAAGGTTTATCTAGAATTTCACCCCCCGTCCTCCAATATTTTATTATATATATATATATATATATATATTTAAATATCTCAAAACTCAAGAATGAACAATTAAAACACGCGTAGAAATATTTTAGGAATTTAAGAGTGAGAATTGTCATCCCTACGAAATTTCCCTATTTTCAGCTTTTACAGATACACTGCATTCAAATTAATTCACTTGTCTGGGTTTGGGGAACGTAAATTTTCCACAAGAGAATTAACATTACATTCTCTAATTCCGAGCAACTCTTAGAAAGGTAGGGGGTCTTTGAAAATGTGACTCAGTCACTGTGTTATCCTTTAAGCCCTTTGACCCTTATAACCTTTACAAGGGAAACAACATCTTCTCTAAAACAACGATGAACTTTGTCTTATCAGTATTTGTTTTAAGATTATATATAAATAAAATTCTAACCAATTTAAATTTCCAGAAATAGTTCGCATTACTTCCAGATGGTAACGGAGTTTCCAACATACGCGACATAATACAAATTATAATTTGAGAAAGAAATAATATATAAATATACAAACACATTAAACTAAAATTTTTCTATACCTGATCCATTACCGCTGAAAAAATATGATTCCTCAATCCTAAATTATAATTTCAATAATTATGGCATATCAATTTTAATATTGTTATATTAGTTATCTTTAAAAGAAAGCATTAATGAGTTCCTGTTTAAAATTCAAAATATTGTAACGCTTATTGTCTATAATATTCCCTTTTCAGAATTTTATTTACCCAAAAGAAGTTCATACGCTTAGGGAATGGATTTTAAAACAGTATTGAGAATTCATGTGCGTTTCGAATTCTTCACGTGCGTGAATGAAAGCTTCTACAAATTAAAGCTTGATAAATGCATTAATTTGAAAAAAAAAATGTTTTGCTTATAATTATATTATGAACTATTCCTGACAAGACATTGGAAGAAAAAAATGAAAAATCATGTAAAACTTTATTTTATAACAACGTTGTGAAGATTTCTTAGATGAACATAATGATAAAAGAAAAAAAAATCGCACATAGCAGTGAAACTTACATTGTATTTTTAGTGATTCGAAAACTTTAGAAATTTGAAATATACCCACAACGTGTGGTATAATAATTCTTGTTATATTCACAAAATGTGGTACAGATGAATTAGGTATGTATCCGCGCGCTTCCCCCCCCCCCACTGGTTTTCTAAAGGGGGAATAGGAAGGTTCTTCTTTTGTCTGGATTTAAAAGTATGATTGGTTGAGACCAATGATTGATGATCAGCTGTCAATTGTTAATTATCAGCTGACAGCGAATGATTCATATGAGATGTACTTGGAATGACATTTCTGAATAGCATATTCATAACATAAGTCATGATCGGTGAAAATTATGATGAATTGAAGCTCATCGTTATTTAATTTATCTGTCTAACGAGAATTTCTTTTGATATTTTGCACTCTTTCTTTGTAAACGTAAAATGGAAATGTAGATTGATATGACTGCGATATTAATCATGGACTTTAAGAAACTTTCTCGACTGTAAATTATTTCAATTTATTTAAACTTACAAGACACTTTTTATACAATGGAAAACTTTCTATCCGTATATGTACAAATAAATGAGTCATTTTCTTCAAGAAGGGTGTAAGTCCATTTTTGTCCAACAACAAGTAATAGAAAAAAAAATTAAGTACAAAGAAAAATTTTATTTTAGTAACTTTTTATCAAATAATTACAATTAATGTAAATATACATATATATATGACAGAAAAGCACTATTAAATGTTAAGTGGTAATTAATTTTTATTAATTACACTAGGCAACAAGAAACAACTTTTTGTTTGTTTCTTAGTTTTAAATAGCCTATCCTTACTAATTTTGGGATGAAAAAACGAATGTGTAAATGAAATTTATTTATTTATTAGCTCATGTTTTTAAGATATACCACAGTTCATCCATCAATTTATTGGTAAATTTGAAGAACAAAACATCACTAATAAATACAATACAATAAGTCATGTTTCAAGAAACAGTATTCATATAAAAAAATAAGTAGTATTTCCTGTGAACATTTTCTTTTTTTGAATTGCCTCTTGTATGCCGAAGCCCGAGTATTCCTTATAACAGTCCAGCAGTAGTCTGCAAGCATTGACTCATCCAGACGACCCTGATATATACGACCCTGATATAAAAAAATTATAATCTACTTTTAATATAATTTACTCATTAATAACATTATTCTGTGTTCCAAGAGTCAATTACCCATGCATTATGTTTAATAACCGGGATATCTGCTTAAATTTTTTCACACAAACTGTTGAAGTCTAGATCTATTTAGATTAATTGCAATCGCATTACATATTCTGAGTTTCATTTGTTTCTATACTATGTTTTTGTAGCTACTCACGTTGAGAAATATTTTTCACTTATACTCATTGTTCTGAATGGCTTAAAATGTTTATAGCTGTGTGAGAAATACTGTGTATTTTGCAACATAAAATTTATGAGCCTTTTCTTGCTTTACTTTAGATTTTTAAGACTAAATATGTGTTGATAAGTTGTTCCCTCTCCTTTTCTGTAGGTGTTTTTTCCACAAATTCAAAACGATGCGTTTCCCAACAAAAAAATATTTAGTTTTACAAGACGCACTAACGAGCATAAAATTATTGCGTGGAACCCGGGATTGTAAGTAATAAAATATTCACAATCCAGTAGGTAATTAATATATAAAGATAAAGCGTTTTAATATTCTTTTATTATATTATAATAAAGATTAAAAGTATTACAGAATAAAGTTATTTATTATGTATAAATAAATTTTTCAGTTTCTTAATGATTGGGATGCGCTTTAAATTCTTGTGGGCATATAAACTTCATAGAGAACGTGAATCCATTTTGAATACACATTTATAAGTTTCTTTTCATTTTTTTTTTTTTGTTACTCGTGGAAACCCAGGGTTTTGTGGAACACAGTTTGAAGATCACTGCCATAAACCAACACAATATTATTTTTTTGTCATAGAGATTACCACACACACACACACACGATGCCTTCGTCCACATGTGTTTCAGAATGTACCGCCCCCACCCCCAAAAAAGGGAGGTTTGTGTACGTTACTGGAATGAGATGATCAGTATACTGAAATCAGTGGCGTAACGGAGAACATTTGGGCCCTCCCCCCTGCAAATTCAAGTTTTGGGCCCCCAAGTTGGATTTTACAAAGGGTAGATACTTGGCGACAGTCAGGCTTTGGGGCCCTTAAGAGCCCCCCCCCCCCGCGATTCGGGGTTGTACCTTACGCCACTGACTGAGATCAATGTCAGGAATTCTCAATATACAGATAAAGGCTTTACTGAGGACAAGGTCATTGAAGTCATTGAAATTTTAGTCTGATTTTAAAAATTCAGTGCACACAGAGCCAAAACTATATATATATATATATATATATATATATATAATACAAAACTTTTTGATTATCAAATACCACTTAAAGAAAATCACTATATGATTATTATATATTACTTCGGCGTTTCTCAAACTGTGGGACGCGCTTCCCTAGGGGCGTGATAATCCAACGAGAAAGACGTGAGCATATTGAAAAGTCGGAAAAAAAATAAAACATTATTTATATATAAAAATATTATTAATTTACTGAAAGGAAGCCAAACAAAATACATTCTGGCATAAAATGTACAAAATTCGCATTTACACTGATATAATATATTTATAAATGTATCAGTACTGCACACTGTATTTGATAATTAACAATACCAAGTTAAGAACAAGTTTAACAATTACCAGTGACTCCATGGGCTTGTCATATATAAAGTTATATAAAAAAATGTAATACTTATCTTGATAATTTGTACGGTTTATAATTAAAGTCATGTTGTAGGTTTAGCGTCAAAGTACATTATTATTGAATTTAATATATTTTTATTATATGGATGGAATTATCGCAAATATTGAAAATTTGATAAGCACTGTATTAGTTGTTTAATGCATTTTGGTTTCCAAGAGGGTTTGCACAGGAAACAGAACATTTCATGCTCTCGATTATAAGAATATTATAAGATGATTATATCTCTTATAATGTTCTTATAATAATTATAAGAAAAGAATAAGATAATCATTGTTTTTTTAAAGTTATTTGACTCGGTTTTTCCTTCATCAATAGATATAAAATTATTAGATCCCTTTAAATTTTCAATTATTGGAAAAGCTTTTATTCCACGAATTGCAGTGTAAAAAGTAATAATCAAAATGGATTAAAATTTGACTTATTTTAAAAACAAATTAACTACGGAAATATTATAACAACAATTTATTCTAAAAAAATAAATAGTGTATATAATACAGGAGAGAAAAAATAACTTCTATTTATTTTAAAGGAAGATATATATTTCGAATGAAGTAAAGACTCTTGAATTTAATAATAGCCTAAATTTTTTTACAGAATGCATTAATTACTTGAGGATGTGTTTTTTAAAGCCAAAAATTTAATGTTCTTTTTGCCTACTGGACACATAAACAAGTATTATTTTATCACACTGTAAGCAAGAGGTACTGCGTACTTTATTAATTCAGTAATATCTGATTGTTTTCTAAGCATAAAATATTCCATATTTCATGGCCTACATCGTAAATCTCAAGTAGCTGCTTCCGTTAAAAAATGGCAAATTTATAAAATGATATTTGCAGTCTTAAAAACCACGCGGATTCCCGGCCATGTAAATTTTTATAAAAAACTTTTTATTTATTTACAAATTTACAAATTTTAATTTTTAAAAAATTTAATCAATTTTAATTACCAATTCCAAAGCAAGCTATGTCGAATTGCCTGCCTTCATTCTTTTTGCTCAGACCACAATATTGCATATACGAACCCTATTTTGCATAACACACAAGAAAATTCTTTCCAGGATAAAATATGTCATTCAATTCGGGTAGAACATGTAGTTACTGACCAGTTTTTTTTTTTTAATATTCCATGCGATAAGGTACGATAAAACTATAATTATAAAAACATTCCCTTTGATATCCAGTGCTGAAAGTTTAAAAACAGCAGTATTTCTCTAGCAGATTATTTCCCATGATCAGTTCGAATTAAAATTTAGCAATTAATATTATAATTCTGAGTAAGTGAGGGAATATTAACGTCGCACTTTTAAGCTACACGAGAGCTTTTGGCGATGGACATCGTAATTTTGAACCATGGTCAAGTGACGAGGACTACACCTGAGCTGGCACCCACCCCCCTACTCTCAACTACCACACCACACCAACGGAAGGACGCTTGAGCTCTCGACAGATTTAAAGTGCATCGCGCCCCCACACGGCGGGACTTCATTGGTACTGGGCTCGAACTCATGACAAGCCAGCCCTGGTCCGATACCTTGACCATTTGGCTACCGGGGCCGCATACTATAATGATGAATTAAACTCACTGGCGCAACAGCCCATAAGGGCCAAGGCCTACTGTGCCCATCTCAGGATACGTGGCCATTGGGCGCTGAGGTGTATGAGCAGATGCTCCTATCATGTGGTCATTCTGAAGCAAAACCCCCAGTGTTTAGTCCCTACGTAAGCTTGGTATTCATTTATCGACTCACTGAAGGGATGAAAGGCTGAGTTGAAATTTCAAAGCCTGAGGATAGAGCCCCGGACCTGTGGTGTGGAAGCACGATGCGCTACCACTCGGTCACTGGGCCTCATTATAATTCTACTGTGCATTTTTCCCAATAAATACGACCATAGATATTCATCAGTGGCGCACACAGGAATTTTTCAAAGGGGTGGAGCAGAGTTGAAAGTCCCCCATTCTCGTATAATACCTCAATACGGTGCCAAACGTATTCTTTTGATTTTGTCTATTTTGAGAAGAAAAAACCAGTAAAAAATAAATTATTGAATTAATAACTAACATTAATAAGTAAAATAAATTGTTAATTACAAATACTTAATTCAATTTTACGTGCAATATACATAGGGTTATCATCAATCGAAAAAAATTCAAAGGGCTAACTGGCGTTTGGAGCCCCTCTCCCCTCTTGTGTGAACCACTGTCTTGTATTGTAACTTATATTTTTGTAAAAGAGAAAATTTAAAAAAAGGAGTTGAAGTGCTTAGGTGTTTCCTGGTCTCCTGTTTTGTCTTTGTTAGTCAATCGTACTAAAAGCCTCAATACCTTAAGAAATTTTGTTTACTGTGTAGATCATAGGTTCCCAATCTTTTTTGAACTGACGCCCCCTTTTCTAGTATATATTTTGATACCGACCCCTTTTTTCTAGTGAATATTTCGATACGCCCTCTGCCACTCTAAAAACATAAGAGCGTACATAATACATGGTGAAAACAAGAGTTAAATTTTAAAAAAATATCCTATGGCTAATAGAATATATATTTTGAATTTTTTTCTAAAGTCCCAATTTTTTTTACATGCAAATCTGTGAAATAGCTATTGCTACAAATATATTTAAATGTGTAGTATTATATATTTTAGTCATAGATAGGACATTGTTGGAATTGTGAAACGCGACTGAATGTCTTCATTTAAAAGAGTGGAATAAAAGTTTTAGCTTACCTGGTACATAGATAGATAGGCAGAGGTATTGATAATACGAAGTAATTCATAATAAACTATTGCTTTCAAAATAAATATAAATTGACAGTTTCAGCCTTTAAAGAATCGCGTTAATTCCTAGTTAACAAATTTAATTATGTTTCTTGGATAATATACGCAATGAAATGCAGTGGACGAAACACGTTTCCTACTGCTCACTATCATTCAATTTAATGTAGGTGTGAATGTAATGTAATTTTTTAAAGTTTTTTACACATCCACTTTCCGAACTACCGAAATATGTGAATTTTCGCACATGTAATACAGAAATGATTTAAGTACATACAATGAACTTAAGGTAAACAGTATTAAAGTTTACTTTTGTTTGTGTGTGTGTACCATAATCAGCGTGTTTTTTAAAAAATCTTTTTTGGTTAATCTTTCCAAGCCCCTCCGTGCCATTTCAACGCCCCCTAATTTTCTCTGGATCTCTTACTGCCGCCCCCGCCCCTGAAAGCCTCAAACGCCCACAAGGAGTCATTATCGCCCACGTTGAGAACCCCTATGGTGTATATTTTTCAAGTTTTATAGGTACCTCTCTCTTCAACTATATAAGGCTGTTACCACTTACATCTGTAAGCCTCATGCTATGCAATGAATGCCTCATGTTAAGTCTCATGTTATGCATGAGAAGTTTTGCAAATAAATTAATTTTAAAAAAAAACACTAATATCTACTCGTAGCAACCTTATGTCCCTGTAAAGTTCCCTTATACCGTTATTTAACCGTTTATACATTTTATTTCTTGCTGGCAATTATAAACTATCAATTCGAGATGGAAAAGGAATACAACATCACATTTAGAATCAAAGAATCTGATTTATTTCAGAATAAATATGAAAGCTGCTTGTTAAAATTTTTATTCACTCACTAATTAGTCATTATACATGCTTATAGAATCGAGGCTTAAAAAAGAATATAACATTTTATACATATATATTGACTAATTTTACTATTTTAATAATCAATCAAGAATTTCAGGCACTTTTAAAACGTCAGTTTTTTTTCGTTCTTCAGAATGCGATCCTTCAAATGAAAAAATCCTAATCCCGCCTACTGTGCACCCGCGTTTATCCTGCCGAGTTATTACTTTTCTCCTAAAGCCTGATTTGAATATAATAAAGTGCAACTGAAAGAGGATGAAATGATGAAGATTTATTTAGAATTAACATTTATGGCAAGAACAGAATAACTTTTTCTGACAAGGTTTCTGAAAAGAATTTTCAGTATTTCTTGAAGATTTGAAAATTTTGTCGATTGTCGGGGAAAAACAGTAAAAAAATTATTTATTACAGTAGAACGTCGTTTATCCGAACGTTTATTATCCGGAGCGTCAAATATCCGAAACAAAATCCGGATATGTTTTCGAACAGTGCAATGCCCAACATTTGTTTCCTGTAAGGCCAAAAGTGATGGGAAAACCCAAGGTGAGGGATATTTGGGGAATATCAGTTGTGCGATTTGGTAAACATCTGCGCGGAATATTAGGTCAGTTTGTTTCCAAGTGAGGGGGTGTATACGTGCTCTTTTGTTGATGTAGAAACCTGGACAGCATGCGATGCAGAAGACTGTGGATTTCAAATGCTAAATAATGACGAGATAGGGACTTCCGTGCAAGAAGAATCCAACCCGTTCGACTATGAAACTGATGAAGACGAGGACAACAACAACAACGAAAGCAGCAAGGGTCCAACAAATTCTGACGCTTTTCTGCGTTAGAGGCTGCTATGGAGTGGTACGAACAACAATCAGAGTGCTTTCCTACTCAACCAGTGCTGCTGAAGAGAATCAGAGACCTTTCAGTGAAAAAACGAAGGTGTACAATGGTACAGCGAAAAATAAGTGATTATTTTCCACAATCAAAGGTAAAATTGATACGTTTTGCACCTATTTGACTTTTTCTTCAAGCAAGTTTCCCGCATGTGATGATTTTCAATATTTGTATAGTGTCCGGTATCATATACTGCATGGATCGCATTCGGTTTTCGGTTACCCGAACAATCGCGTATCCAAACGGTGTCCGGTCCCAATTGATTAGGATAAACGACGTTCTACTGTAAATAAATAATTAGCATTTATTAATAAAATTAATTATCAAAAACTAATATTTAATTAAATTTTACGTACTATGTATAAAGGATTATAATCAATCGTGAAAAAGATCAAGGGCTTTGGGGGGGGGGTCTGAACCCGGTGACCGCCTTCCTTGTGTGCGCCCCTGTGTATAGTGGAAAATCCCATAAGTTTTATGCAGCAAAATGAATTTGTCATCTTTATCTATAGATTCCCGTTCCAAGTAATAAAAGAAAAAAAAACCGAAATGAGTTGTAATAAAAATATATTGAGAGGAAATTATATAGCAGTATTGTAACGCACGGTATAGTTCCAAGACCGAAATGTATAGGTGCCGCCATTACAATATGGGCTTGGACCGGAAGTGTGACTGTACGAAACACTGTAGTATCGTCAGAGAGAGTTTGGATCTGGACAAGCGTGCGTTCCCCATTTCGATGTCCAATCCTGGACCATGTAAACTTTACTTATTTTCTCTAAATGTTTGTCTTGTAATTGTCTAAGTGTCTGTTCTTTGTAACTGTGCTATCTTATGTCATTAAATATATTAATTTACCCCGAGATTCTATTAATTACTTTTGGTTACCCCAAGTAATGACGTAAGCGGCAGTTACAATTGGCGCCCAAACGTCGGCCCGACCCCAGCTCTCTCTCGCTTCCCCCCCCACAGCCTTAGGGGTGGAAGTGTTTGTCATCCCGACAATAAGAGGATTAGCACCCTGCGAATGAATATTTTCATCCAGAAAACCTGTTAAAAGATAAGTGTTGTTTATTCTAAATAATAATGCTCTGTTATTATGTGTGTGTATAAGATTATTATTATTATTCGTAGTATATATTGTGTGTTACAGGAAAACAATATAATTGAATTTAAAGTTGATATTCATTTGTCAGTTTTCCTAATCTTTTGAAAACGAAATTTTCATTCTATCGGTTGATCTGATTAAAGCTAATTGAAGGTTAATTATTTATGAGTGCATATTTTCTTCCTAATTAAGAATTTTAAGCTAATAACACGTATATGGTTTTGTTATCAAGAAATTATTGCAATTTTTATAATAATTTTTTTTTTGTTCTTTTTATGCCTAACATAAAAATAATTCTTTTGAAAGTATATGATTGATTACGAAGTATTACTACATAACATTTGAAACCTTGTATGTTATTGAGAAAGTATTTACATTTCTGTTTTTATTTAAAATTTTTGGAAAATATTTCAAGTACTTCTACTAAGTGTAAACAAGTCTGTACTATTGATAACTTCAGAGTGAATGAATTAAATTATGAATGGTATTTCTATTTAAAAGTATTTGAATTGTTTTTTTTAATCCATTTCATGTTAACTGCTGATACTTCTTTTGATTAATAATGAATATTATATAAATATTATTTTTGGTTTGATGTACTAAAGTAGAAGATAGTTAATATTAAAGAATTTGTTTTATTTT
>BMAO01009103.1:0-23608 GCA_019973975.1 Trichonephila clavata | reverse complement strand
TCATGCGGGTACCATTTACGTTTCAGGGAGGCGGGGGAGAACGGGAAATTTTTATTATTTTCCCAGTGTCATTGGGATCAATATAGCATTAATAACCAAAAGAAATTAATATTTATAGAAAAAAATAATTTAGATCCTAAAGAGATATGCCTTTGGAAGCTACGCTCTTTTGAGAATTATGCTGCAATATTATTTATTAATGTTGATATTGATTTACATTTGAAAATTTGGCATGGCATATATTTAAAATTGCTTTATTTCTTGTGAGAATTCTTCCGTCTTTTGACATAACAAAGGGATTCACTTTTTCATCTAGTTACGTGTAATAACTTTCACAGATTTCTAAGAAATGCATTGTCTTATTTTCTAAAAATTGGAATAAAATATTAAATTAACACAATTCATTTAATTTAGAGACAAAAAAGATATTTCTTCGCAATTGAAACTTATAAGACATTTACTTTTGTTGTGAAACGATTTTTTTTCCAAAAAACACATTTTCAACCTTTTTAGTTTAAAAAAGAACTTCAATTTTGAAGAACTTAAAAATTAAAGATTTTGAGAATGTTGATACCATAAACTCTGAATCTCAGGTAATGGAAAAATATTCTCTTTTTCTGTAATTTCTTTCAGTTTTCATATTATCCATTCTAAATGCAATACATTAATCTCTACAATTATATATTGTAAGCTGATTTCAAACTTTCCTAAGAATTATAATAAACATTTTCAAAAGATTTACAGCATTACACCCAAACATAATATTATTTTAATTATATTTATTTTAATTTTTAAGAAAACAGGGCATAAATATGAATTTAAAAAATCAATTTCAAAATCTACGAAGTATTGAGAAACAATTAAGACACTAATTAATTCCATATTCAAGTAGAGTAAAAAATGTCCCATAATTGATTATCTGGTGACGCTGCAATGATCACTGTAAATATATATTTATTTTTGTGACTTTGATCTTATAAGTAGAAAATATAAGACTCTACTATATTATTTATTAAGTCATCATTATTAAGTACGACATGTGTTTTTATTTGCGCGTTACCAAATTATGAAATGTATTACAAATAGTGTACAAACATTAAATTTTACTACAGAAATCAGCTTCTGTAATTTGTCAGATGTTAAATGTGAAGAAAGTGAAACTGTGAAAAAAAATACATTTCGAATGCTCAAGTGACACATCTATATCTATCATGGTCCCACAAGTGTTGAAGGCAATCTTTGCAGGCACATACTATTCACATCCATCACTGATGGAAACGTTGAACTCTTAATGTGCAAGTTCTTTGAAACTTGTAAGACGCTATCATAAGGGTCTCAGGGGTGTTAATTTTGTCTCAAGAGTTGAAAATATAAACAAATTTTTTACTAGATGCAACTCTTTGAGGTTAAAATTAAATAGTACGATTTTTTACACATTATTTAAAAAGGAATGAGGTTTCAAAAAGTGTAAAATTTTTAAGGTATAATCATAATTTTACAAATTATAAGCTTATGAAAAGAAGAAACATTCTGTAAGAATTATCAATTAAGTTTTGCGTTACGCATGATATTTTCTAAAATAGTAGCTCTAATTAGGAGTAATAAGTTGATTTATAAGGTTAAACACTGCAGCTATTTTTTATATAAATAGAGTAAAAAATTCTAATTTCTAAAAAATACAAAAATTACGCATTTAATTTTTTTAAATTTCAAATTTTACAAATTTTTTGAAATATAAAAGATATATAACACTAAAATTATATAGGTTTTATAATAAGGGAATGATGCATTTTATAATTTTGTAAATATTTATACATCAAAATAACTATTTTAGAAAGTGGCATACGACACATAAGTTTTATTCAATATTTATTACAGAAAAAGGTTTCTTCTTTTCATATGCTTATAATTTTTTAAATTATGACTATATATTTGCACTTTGAAACCTCATTCATTAAAAAATATTGTGTAAAAGAATCTAATCATTTGATATTGTTATTTTAAAGAATTATATCTATTCGAAAGTTGTTTATATTTTCAATTCTCGAGACAAAGTTACCCCCCCCTCCCCCGAGTAAGCATCCTGAGCTAAAAAGAGTTGCACATCGGTCATTATTGAGTCAAAAGTACCTTGTAAAATCAAATAATACTAACTGTCACATCCGCCTTACTTACTTAAATTAGTTTCTGTTTATTTTTACCTTTTCCAGAACTAAAAAATAATTTGAAGGGCCAACGTTTCAGAGATTCAGAGAAATATGTTACAGAAAATGTGACGAGGCAGTTGAAGGAAACTTCTAAAAAAGTTTACAGGAGTATTTTAAAAAATTGTATGAGTTTTATGTAAAAGAATATGAACTTAAAAAAGTGATTATTTTAAAGGACATGTACCTTCAATTTGTCTATGTACAAACAATAAATTTTCATTTTGTAAATATTAGAAAACTCTATATAAACTACACATTATTTTTCATATGACATGTATTACATTATTTATGCCTTTGCAAAATAGAACTAGGAAATCTAGGAAATTTTTAAAATCTAAGAACAAAAATTCAGGAACTATGTAGCTCACACAAACTAATTATTTTTGTACAGGAATGTAGAAACAAAAATGTATTGAGGTATAAAAAAAAGAAATAATCATCAAAGGAAAAAATTACCTTTAAGAAATATTCCCGATGCACGAAAAAATGGGAACGCTGTTACAGGTAACATAAAACGACAAAATTATCAGGCCATCCTTTTATCATGATAAAAGTATATGGTAGATGTAAATTTTCCCATAGAGTAATCTCTGAAAATTCAAACTAATTTCATCTCAACACAGAAAATCATCCTTTTCGATCTCTAAAATGGAAATGAGCTCATTCCTATTAAGAAAAATTCCTCCAATTTCCATAAACAGCTAAAATAAAAAAGAAAATTAAGAGAGCTCTATTTTTATTTAGAATAAAATGCTTAATGCTATTGTCTTCTATTGTTGTTGAGGAACAATACAAGGCTTACTTTTCACCACTTAAAAGAATTCTTCAGATAGTAGAACGCATCAAATTCGAAACACGTAGAATGGTATTGCCCTTTTAAGACGCAACATTAATTAAGAAATAAAGAAAGGACCACACCCCGCATAAGGAGGACAGAAGAGAAAATTAAACTTCATGACTTTGAGGATGAAAAATTGGTCTCATTTACATATTTGGAGAAGCCATAGAAATTACAAAGGAAGAAAACAGGAAAAAAACGGTGATACAGAAGAGTTTTAGCATTCCTTACGTTAAATTACGTGTTTAGTACTTGTCAGTTTGATGATACTGAAAGAAAATTCGCAGTAGGTGATTTCTCCCAATTCTTTTTTTTACACGGTACATATGTTCTTTGGAAAAAAGTGCAAAAACATCGTGTAAAAAATACATGCATCATATGGTAAATTTAAACATATGTTCCACAATTTTAGAAAATCGTGTAGGATGAAAAATCTCTAAATATTCCCCCCAAAAAACCGTACAAAAATGTAATAGTAAGATCCCTGTTACATATTTATAAAATGAAAACAACTTATTTTTATTACAAAAAAAATCAGTCTATAATTGCATATAACATATAAAACTAGAAATTGAAATTAGGAATATAACTACTTATTAAAAACTATGCACCGCTATTGATAACAAGCGTGAATCTTTACTGTGAACTAAATCAAAAATGCTATAATCAGTAGATGTGTCTGATATGTCTAGCACAGCTGTTGATATTGATTGAAATGAAGAATTCTGCTCGTTATTAACAGCCTCGGTTTGTTTTGTTGTTTGAAAGTCTGTTTTTAGGAGCTGGTGTCTCTTAAATTTTCTCAAAATGCTTATATAATTATTGATATAATGCTATACAGAATATATGATTACGTTCAATGTTTCATACTTGTAACAAATTTCATACATTTGATAATTAAATCAGCTGCTAATAGCTGAACTTCATCCTCGACTTCCTCATTATTAGCATTATCATAATCTGTCATAAGTTCGATCAAATCGTCCTCAGGTCAAAGGGTACAAATCCCCAAATTGTTTTGGGACTCGTGCTAGAACAAAAACTTGGTGTAAAAAAATCGTTAAATTCGTGTACCGTGTTATTTCAAAAACGCGTCAAAAAACGTTTAAAAAAAGTTTGGTACATTTGTAAATAGAGATTTATGACATACTTTAATAAAATCATACAAGTAATGTTTTCTGTGCATACTTAAATTTACTTTTGAGGTAACGGAAAATGTAAAAAAGAATACTCTACTTGAAATTTTGTGTATATTTGCAGATTGCATATGAGCATAGTTTCAGACAAATCTGCAATCTTGTAATTTATGTAGCCTTATCGAGACAAAAAAAAGCAACATAAAATTTAATAACCATTAGCGAGATTCTATGTCCTTATGCTTCATCCAGATTTTTTTGAGCACTCGTTAAGAAAAAACTTGGTACCCACCAAATGACTGAACTATCGTTTCTTATTTGTATTTTTTCTTATTCTTTGTATTATTATCTTTCGATTGATGCATCCCTTGTGCATATCGGAAAGATAAAAGTTGGATAAAACTTCATCTGAAGATTGTAAATTAACAAATTAGGCAATTCGACCACGCCCCCTTTTTAGAAAAAAAAGCTAATAAAAACGTTTTAATAAAAAATCTATTTTAAAAAGAAAATTTGTAACTTTAAAAATTTTTTTTGTGATATATAAAGAGGATATTCCGAGACATTACAATTATGTATTTTTTTTTCTTTGTGAAATGTGCATATGTAAAATTTTTGAATTCAGGCGTTTTATATTGATAATTTCATAATTTCAGTTTTTATTCTTCATAAGTTTTTCAAACAAATATAATGCTTCAATATTACGTGAGGGAAAAAAATTAAATTTCTGTCGTGACAGAAAAAAATTAACATTTTTATTGCCTTTTTTTGTGTGCAATTAATACACTCAAAAATTAATCATTTATAAAAATGTATGGCTTGAAAAAATACGAAAATGCAATTATTTTAAAGAAAAATTTATAGCTAATGTCTTAAAATGGTATTTTAAATTTATTGAAGCTAATTATATAATTTATTTTTCAGAATTATAAATTTTAGAGTGGTTTTTCTCAGTTTCAGTTTTTTGAAACATTAGTGCATTCGAAATGCTACTCCTTCTACAATTATTTACCAATCACTTTCATTTTTTTCTTGCATGTTATATATAAAAATGTAACAAAATTAGGGAACCATTTTGCTGTAAACTGAATACTTTTTAAAAAAATAAATAAAATGTAGGTGATATTGGCTTTTTTGTTGAATTTCAGCATGTATATCAATCTTTAATTTTTTCTCCAAAACTAATTAAGTTATTGTAAAATCAATCTCTCTCTAAAGTTGCTTAGAACATTCTTAAAATGTTACAAAATATTTCAGGTAAAAAATTAATAATTACAAAACAAGTAAAATTTTAAAATTTTCCAAACTTTCTTCAAAAAAATTTTAAAAAATTGTGTGAATAATATGCGAAAACTTTCATATTGTAGCATTTTTTTAAAAAGAAACATTATATGTAATGCTAAAATATAATTTTTAAATACATAAATAAAAAAATTGTTCAAAGTGTACCAAGTCCCTTTATGGAGCAACTTACAAGGAAACATGGCTCTACGAAGTGAGAGAAATATAAAGCATAATGCCTTAAAAAGTTACAAAATATATTGGCTAATATGTATCCAATTTCCTAAAATATTAAGGAATAAAATAAGGCCAAGCAATTTCAACATTTTGTAAAGAAAAGCTTTCAAAAGCTAAAAAGCATGGAATTTTTCATTATGTTTTAAATTTTTTTAAGGTATATCTAAACTATTCGTGTTGCCATTATGATGGAATGAGTCATTTTGAAGAATTTTAAAAATTGTTCTTGTCTTTTCTGTTGTATGAAAATACTTGGAATCCTATAATGGATGACTTTCTTTTTGGTTTCAGTAATTCGTTCGGTGAAAACATATTTATTTTGATAACCGGCTGTATGACAACATATAAATTTCCACTTAAGAAAATTGTTGCTTTAGACAGGAACTAAAAGGAAACAGTATTATTTAGAAATGATGCTTTATAAATTATAAGCAAAATTTAGTATATTTATCATTCTTCCCAAACAAATGATATTTAAACTGAACCTTTCTCATTATAAAGAACACTATTTGACTATGGCACTTATCCTTGGCGATGTCTTAATGGATATACACTGATGGCCACCGTAAATGCAACACCAAAAAAGATAACATACAGCACACCAAAATTTATTTTGTAGATAACATATTGACCAAGTATCAAATGATTAAATTTATAGACTTCTGTGAAGTGTGGTTCCTGCCAGAATCAGTAGCCAGAGTAGCCGCCATTGTTGAATATCACCGCTGCCACACACCTCGGCATTGATTCAGAGAGACTTTGGATGTGTTCTTGGGATACCGCAGACCAAGAAGCTTCCACACGTTTCCAAAGTTGATCTGGTGTGGCAGCTGGGGGTGTAATCTGGGTCAATCTTTGAGCAACCATGGACCACATGTTTTCTATCGGCGAAAGATCCTGACAGCGAGGAGGCCAGGGAAGCAATTAAATCTGGTGATTGAAGAAGAACCTTTGGACAATGCGTTCCACATGTGGTCGCGCATTATCCTGTTGAAATATGGCTGTGGCCAAGCCCTGCAGGTAAGGAAGGACAAATGGCTCCAACACCTCGGAGAAGTAGCGCTGGCTGTTTAAAGTACCGGCAATGCGTACTAGAGGAGTGTGAGAATGATATCCAATACCGCCCCATACCATAATACCCGATGTAGGACCAGTGTGGCGGTGCATAACGCATCTGTTCAGCATCCTCTCTCCACGGTGTTTCCAGACTCGAATCCGACCATCGTGGTGTTGCAGACAGATGCGTGACTCGTCAGTAAAGACAACTTCATTTCATTCTGCCGCTCACATCCTTCTTTCATCACACCATTGGCGGCGGGGACGTCTGTGGTTCTGCGTCGAGGGTAGACCAAGCAATGGGCGTCTTGCGGACAGACCACTCTGCTGTAAACGGCGTCAAATGGTACGCGCAGACACTGAATGATGCGTTACAGACTCAATATGCTGTGCTATGGTTCGTGATGTGACTAAGCGATCCGTCACTTCCATGCGCATATTTTGCCTGTCCTCACATGAAGTGATGCACTGAGGTGGATGCGATCGACCACGTCGGTCCGTCGTACCCTCCTGCATCCAACGGTCACATATCCGCTTTACAGTTGTTTGGTTTCGTCCAACACGACTACCGATTTCCCTGAAATATAATGAAAAATTTTGGTAGGCCACTATCCTTCCTCTGTTGAACTCGGATACTTGATCAAAAGCTGATCGCTGTTTTCTACTAGACATACCTGATCGTTTTTTGAAAAACCCACAAGGAAAACACAATTGCTGAGCTTGAAATCGTCGAAATCTCCAAGCCTTAAATAGCGCTTTGAGGTGGCGCCACAGGCGTGCGTGATGTGTGTCTGCGCTGAAATTCTAATCATTTGCATATCACACCTCCACTAATGCATGTTGTAAATTTCATGTTATTTGCGTGCTTCGTTCAGGGTGTTGCATTTACGGTGGCCAGCAGTGTAAATACTAATTCTTTTAAAATTAAAAAAATTTGACGTTTGTTACATTTTTAAAACTTTTACTTCAAAGTTATTCAATATAAAAACTATGCATTATTCACAATAATCTACGTTGCTAAATATTACTCAAAATGTTTTTAAAAATTGTAAAAATCAATATGCAATATTGAGATTTTTCTTACTCAGGCAAACGGGAAAACCTATTTCAACCTCAAAAAACTTAAATTAAACAAAATACTGTTTTGAAACAAAATGCTTCAAATAAATTCTTTTACGTACATAATTTATATAAAAATGGAAAAATAATGCAAAAAGTATGAATGGGTAACTATTTTAAGTCTTTAGATTAGCACTGACTTTATTATATATGATGACCAGATCATCGTATATAATAAATATGGAATGTTGTACAGCAACATGGGACCATATTTATTATATAAAATGATCATAGAAAATAAAATGACAAAATAAACTCTCATTCATTTTTTTTAAATAAGTGACAAAAGTATGCTCCTAAAAAAGTGAATTTTACCATTAAATATTTCTTTTAAGTAAGTTGTTGAGATAAAGATAGTAAAATGTAGATTTATAAGAAACGATGAAATTACAAAGCTGTATATCTGTATAAGTAGCGAAAGCTTCTACTGAATCTTTCAGATCGCATGATAAGTTACATTAGCAATCAAACATATAAAAACAGAGAAAATATTTTTCAAAATATAATTCAAAATGTACGTACATAGGCACATACTATGAAATTATGTTTTACCCACATTTAAAATAAGATTTTAACTGTATTTATTTTTCCAAACGAAAAATTTTGTTTAGTTATGGTGAAATCACTAGATGAAGATTATGTTACCAATTTATTGAATTTACTTTTGTATTCTTGTTTTCAGGACAACAAGTGAACAGTGTAAAAAATAAATATATATTTTTTGTGTGATATTTAATATTTTGAGAAGCTTCCGAACATGTTATAGCTCTTTTCATCTTTATAAAGTAAGCATTGTATATTACATTCTTATATATATATATACAAGGGGTGATCAAATGAAAAGGTACGAAACGACATAAAATGAAACAGTTAAATATTTGCATATTCCGCCAAGGGAGAATGTATCGAGACATCTCGGGATGCCATTGGAGACTCTGACTGGGATCGGATCATGCGCGGGTGCCCGCATGCGCAGGAGAGAGCAAAGGCTCTTATAAAAAGGGCGTCCAAATGATGCGAGCACAGAATTACTCGAGCACAGAAAAAGCATTAACTCCGATGTGTACTGTGAGACACTCCGACGCCTACGCAGGTCCATCAAGAACAAAAGACCGGGGCTGCTCACGGAGGGTGTGGTTCTGCTCCATGATAACGCGCGTCCACACGTCTCCAGAGTCACAGAAATGGAACTGGACAATTCCAATGGGAGACGTTGGACCATCCGTCTACAGCCGGACATGTCACCTGCGATTTCCATGTGTTTGTCCACTGAAGAAACACCTGAAAGGAAAGCGCTTCGACTCGGACGACGTACTCAAGGACACTGTGAAGGACTGGGTCCGTCACACACAGGAATTCTGGGAACAAGGAATCTTGCGGTTTGTTCATCAGTGGGATCGTTGTGCTCAGGCCTATGGTGTATATTTTGAATAAATTCTATATTTGTACCCACCGTGTCGTTTCGTACCTTTTCATTTGATCACCTCTTGTATTTGAGTCCACAAAGAAATTGTTTAACAATGAATTCTCAAAATATAATGCAATCTGTGAAGAGGTAGTTCAGCGTAGTAATGAATTCTTTTTATATTTGTTAACACTCCAAATTTATGAGCAGACAAACATAAAAAAAAAATTAAATACTTCGTTTAATATGACTGAACAAAATTAATTAAAATTATTTATTTTTAATAACAAAATCCTATAACCATCTATCAGTAGCATGTGATTTGCTGATGCAATTTCTCTGTAATAATTGTTGTGCTTTAAATTTAATCTTGAAAACCCAATTATTGTATTATTATAATACGGATCTATGAAAATTGAAGTGAAAGTGTGATAAGTTATAATTAAAATAATTTTATTTGCATAGATTTTTGTAGGATAGAAAAATATGTGTAGAATAATTTCAAAATCCGAAATGAATGAGAATATTTTGTGCATAATGAAATTCTTTCAACTTCTGGTAAGATCTAAATGCATATTCTTTGATTAAATTCTGCAAGCTTTTGAGCATTGAGCATGTACGGGTTCATTCAGTTGCTTCGGTGCAACGTACATTTAGAGATCACTACAAAAAAGAAGCGCCTACCTACAAGAGCATTGTTTAATTATATCATCAAATAGATAAAGCTATCAAAGAGGGATATGCACCAATGCAGCCAGTTAGATTTGAAACATTGTCATCAAATTTCAAAAATAAATGCCTCTATTTAAAAATGTAAGAAGACGAGGTGACTACCTGGAAAGAACATATTCCTATTTATGAACGATGAAGCGTATTAATGTAGAATCTGAACGAACATTTTATTTGGCAGGACTATTTGTAACAAAAATAAGAAGCAGTTTGACCGATGAAATAGTAAACGAGCTGTGTTTTCTCAAAGCTTAACTACAAAAACACAAGAAATATATTTTTTTCATTTCATTATGCACTATTTTTATTTGTTTTTATGATGAATAAATTTGTCTTCATTTGATTCAATAAATAATAATATTGAACCAATTTGTTTATCATGTTTTCAATTTTATTATGCAATTTCATCTATGCTAATGTGTAAGTATTTTTCATTAATAGTCCAATCCTAATCCCGGGACCGATCCCGTGTTTTGGATAATGCAATCCCGAAAATCCGGGATTGAAAATATAACAAGGAGTTGCAAACCCTACTTGGAGGCCGTTTTTGGAAAACAAATAAAAATGACTGCATTAATAAAACTAATTTGAAACTGTCCAAATATATGGAAAGTAGGGTTTCCTGTAGCTTGAAGCCCCATAGCATTGAGACGGCTAATTTTATGCATCATGTTAACCGAACTCATTTCCCTCATGATCAAGAAGATTTCACCAGGAACGAACTAATGTTAATGATTTTAGTAGTTTCGAAAGTGGCCGAGTTATCCGGACTGCTAGATCATCGATTGCCGAGTTTTTGGGGACTCTACTTGTGTTACAGATATTACATGAGTCTAAAAATTAAAGAGAATTACATTATGAAGTCATTTTTTTAATTAAAAATAATAAACAAAAATTTTGGGTCCATTTCCAAAAAAAATTATACCTTTATTTTTGTATAGTTTTGAGTCAGTTGTATTTAATTCAATGCATATTTTGGTAATTAATTATTTCAGAAGCCTTTGTAATACTCAGCATTACGTTTTTAATATTTTTAATTAAATGATTAAGATAGATAATTAAAAATATTAAAAACGCGATGCTAAAAAAATTAAAAGTTAAATGATTAACTTTTTCAGGTAATGAAGAGCTTAAATGCAAAATCTTATTTGTGCTTATATTTTGAAATCGACCATGTAATAGTTTTAGCAGGATCCCAACTCAAACTGTTAAAAAAACGGTTTTGTTTCGACTACCCTAGAATCGACTACCCTAAAATTATGAATTTTGCCAAAAATTGACAATTTTTTATGATTTTATTTTATAGACCTTCTTATTAACTTTGTAAAAATACCAAGTGTATCATTTTTCGTTTACTAGAACAAAAACTACAAGTGTTTTAGTAAAAGCAGATGCCTTTACTTTAAGCAAAATGGCATACATTAAAACGCGTTTTACTCGAAATGTGTGTGTGTGTTTTTTTTTTTGAAAATACTCAAACGGGGCCAGTGTTTACTGAAAAAGGTTTGAAAATAATTAACTGAAATTTTTTGTGTAAATTCCTTATAATAGTAGAAGTGTTTTAACCTTCAGATTTATCCATCACTGTTTTATCTCAAAAATTAGAGCTTCTTATGTTAATACAATCACTGTTTTTTTAAGCAGTTTCATATAACAACTGAGATTAAGTGCTCTGGTTTTTGTAAAAATTAAACTATCTCTTATCCTGAAGGTCACTTTAGAAATGAATAACATAGCAACACATCAGAATTGAAAAATGGAAAATTTGTTCATAAACCTTCGGAACGGAATGTGCCACGTTTATGTTATTTTGTATCCATTTTTTCCTATTTTTGTAATAATAATTTCTTTTCTCTTCTTAATTTTAGCATATTTTTCTTAAACAGTACTAAACAAATCTAAAATTTAAAAAAATCTCCATATCTCTCTTTTTTAAGAGAAAAAGTTGTCGCAAGTAGTCGGATACCATAAGAATTTATAATTAGAAGGATCAACAGCGTTTCATTAAGTAGCTCAAAAGAAAGTGAAATAAATTTATTTACTTATCGAGTCTAAAACTGACATATTAAAACTCTCAATTTCTTAAAAACACAATAACTATTTTGTATTTATGCATTATTATTTTTCAGAAAATCGCCTTTTTAAGTATGATGTTATTTTTTTAAAATTCATTTTTAAATATTTCTCGGAAGAAATTTTTTTCATCAAATTTTAGTTTTAAACTCTAAATACCAAAAGATAATACACACATCATGTATACAAATATATCTGCATATAAAATCTACATTTTACCAATAGACCCTATTGTATGCTTTAGTAAAACAAAGGAGATTTCGTAGATCACACACTAATTACTCCTCTGTCACTCAAGAGATTATTGGTCTCCACTTAAATATCTGGCCATAATTCTTGTGAGCTTCGTTCGTGAAAATCCTCCTTACTAATTACCAGTTCATAAAATGTCAGCCTGCAATCAATAAGAAAATTAATAATGTAGTTTCGGATAAAAATGTTTACTGAACATTATACAAGAAATTAGGCACATTTCAGAAAAATCTAATGATCGAACATAATATTAGTAAATTAGTTGAGATATAACATTATAGAAGTAATATTTACTTTGCAAATGTAGCTCGATCTGAAGTGGTATACAATACATAATAAAATGTGTAAAAATAATTATGGAAACCAGTTTCTTTTTAATCAAAAGCTATTTAGCATCATTAAGCCCCAAAGACAGGCAAAATCGAATGCATATATAGCAAACAGGGTGGTTCTTCAACAAAATATTGATTTTATCATATGAAATTTAAATAACAGAGTAACGTTTATTAGTTAGCCGCTACATTATTTTAAACCATCAGTAACTCTCTAAAAAATATTTGACACCGTTAATAATTTTGTCAATATATAGTTTTATCTTTAAATATTATCAAAAACTCTCTTTTAAGTGTATTGTACTGCAATTGCTAGAATATGGCAGTTTTCTTAGCGCATTATTCTGTACTATATATAGATTTATTATATGATCTCTCCGTTTGGAATTATATTTAACTAAAACATAATTACAATCACATGTGTAACATATAGTTGTGTTTTTTCATCAGCATTCTTCTTGTTTAACCTTAATTTTATAAATAGGTTGAACACTTCTATTTAACAAAAATAATGATTTTTCTTGTTTTCAAATTAAACATGAAAATCACGTAGATGTTAATGTTAGTGTGAGAAATATTATTAATAAAACTCAATATGTATGTATAACGGAAATGATTAATAGACATTACAGTTATTTTGTTGCGTTACAGCAATTTCTGCAAGGCATAAAAGGAACTTAGGGTGAGTTAAAGAAAATTTACATAATCTACTTTTACAAAGGTATTGGGTTCTTTCAAATTGTAATTTAATTGCATTAAACCTTTAATCACAATCATGTATATATTTTAAATATTTCACAAATAAATATATATGATGTTATTGATCATTATCTGCTCTATTATAAAATAATGACTTTTTTCAGTTAAGCAAACTGAAAAATAATATTTTTTTCTATGCTCATTAAATCCAAAAAATGTTGGGCCTTATTATACATTTTTAAGTAAAGAAGAATTATTTCTGTCTTCGTGAAAGAGGAACAAATGGAAGAAAAAACAATTACTTAAAGTATATATATATAAAACTACCCTGCAATTCTTAATTTTAGGAAAACCTGACAATTTATTTTATGATTTAATTTTATGGACCATCTTTTATTAGCTTTATAAAGATACCAAGTTTATTATTTTCCATTAAATAGAACAAAAACTACAAGTGTTTCAGTAAAACCAGATACCGCTACTTTAAGCAAGATGCCATACTTTAAAACGCGTTTTACTAAACAGGGACAGCGATTTCTAAAAAAGTTTTGAAAATAATTAACTGAATTTTTTTGTGTATGTTCTGTATAATAGAAGTGTTTTTATTTTCAGATTTAACAATCACTGTTTTATTAAGAAATTTACAGTTCTTAATGTTTTGTTGCTGTTGAACAGTTCTTTATGTTAATATAACCATTGTTATTTGAAGCAATTGCATATAATAACTAAGATAAAGTGCTCGAGATTTTGTAAAAATTAAAATATCTCTTATCCTAAAGGTCATTTTAAAAAAGGAATAACATAGCAACTCACATTAGAATTGAAAATATGTTCATAAACTTTTGGTACAAAATAGGCCCAGTTTATGTTATTATTTGTGAGTTTTTACCAATTTTTCCCATTTTAGTGATAATAATTTCTTTTTCTCTTCTTAATTTTATCATATTTTTTTCTTAAATGAACTTCGCAAACCTATAAACAACAAAAACTCTCCATATCTCTATTTTTTAAAAAAAGAAGTTGGCGCAAGTAGTCGGATACCTTAAGAAATATATTGTAACATACAGCGCACGATTTCCGCAGGAAAATTTATATTTAAGTATTACCAAAATATAATTTTAAAGGTTTTTATGCTAAAAATATTTTCTCATTTTAAAGTCTACGAGAAAAAAAAACACTAAAAGGTAAGCGCATTTTTAATTTCGTTGTCAAATACCTTTCAACAAACTTACAATCATATTTTCTCAAAATATTGTGAAGAGATAACTGTTATCTGTTGACTTGAAACAATGCATTCGTCATCTGGATCGAGGAGGAGTGCAGTAAGTGAGTTGCAATTATAATATCCAATTCTTGGAACTTTCTGAGCACGCAATTTCCAATTATTTGGAGTAATTACGAACGAGCTTCTGGAATGCGTTGTTTGAGCGCGAGGAAATGTGTTTAAAACGGAATTAAGTTAAAATTTTATAGCGAATACACTGAAGCTCTTTACAGGAATTGAGGGGTAACTATTGCCGTTTATGACCCATAAAATAACTTTAATAGCTTAACGAATGATTTATTTAAAAAAAGGAAGAGCATTAATAACTTTTTAACTTTATTTTTATTTTTATTATTTATTATTACTTTTATTTTCTTTTAAATTTGTTATTACTGAAACGGTCATCGTAATGCGAAAATATTCGATGTGGTTGAATCCAATGCCAAATTGGATTTGCATTAAGTTAGTTATTAATTATATTGTGCATATATATCTTTCAGATATTTATTTATAAATCATACAATCAATTCTTGAAACAAAGATTTCACATTTTTTATTAGACTTTGCCTGGTAAAAACAAATAAATAAGATTACTATAGAGAGATAAATAATCAATAATCATCAAACTGAAAGAAAAAAAAAACCTGAATTTGTAAGATAAACCAGACATAAGATTTTAGAAAGATATATTAGAAATTACAAGTATAATTACAAGTAATCGAAATTAAACTTATATAAATATTTAGATGCAACAATATTATAAACATTGCTAACTTAGGATAGCTCTTATATATAAAATAATTTATATAAAAGTGGGTCGAAAATTTTTTTGGCCAGCCATCCTTACTTCTTTCTATTAATAAAACTGTGCAAAAACTTATTGAAAATAGTGGTTACAAATATCTAAATCCGTTACAAGAAAAAAGGTAACTTACCTAAAAATTGCATTCACAGAGTAAAGCCCGGGCTAAATCTCAGTACAATAAATAAGTTTTTGCCAGATTCTGGACCCATATATATATATATATATATATACTAGCTGTTACCCGCCCGCTTCGCTGGGTATTTCATGATGTTTTATAAATTTTTACTGCTTATGTATAAATTATTGATATCTAAGTCCTAGCATTAAGAAATCGATTGTATTGAAAAATATATTTAGACCTGTAACTGTCACCTCTTGATAAATAAAAAGGGCAGAACTCATCTAATTTGTATTTTCTAAAAATCTCTAAAATTGAAGTATAGAATGATGTTTGCTCTTTCGTAACCCAAAAACCAAGTGGATTCCCGCAAAACCAATTTTCGCGGTGGATCTCTACTCCGTAAATTGAACATGCAAGCCAAATTTCAAGTCTAAATCAAACAGAAAAAAACAAAAGTTTTACTATCAATATCCCCGTAATCCCGTGTGTGTTGAGAGCCGTTTTCCAAAATAACCTCTCTTAGCGGATTTCAATTCAACAAAAGAAAAATGCAAACCAAATTTCATTATTATAGTCCTTGTAGCTCGAAAAAAGGATTTTTTTGTGTGTCAATACGTCCCAGTAACCCCTGCACCCCTCCGCAGAACTTTCCCCTCAGGGGGCTCACCTTCTTTAGGTGAGTACGGGTGTCACAATCCCGAGGTGCCCTAGTGATCTTTTCCCACGGGGTTTACTGTCTTTGGTAAACACGGGCTTCACGAACCCGGGGTACCCTAGTGATCCTTCTCTATTTTCGACCCTCTTTCTTGTCATTCAATTCATTCTTTCTTTCTCTCTTCCCGTCTAGACCACAGATATTAAAACAAATGTTTGGCGCAGTATAGCCGAAATCGGCTCTAGCGCCAATAAACCCCAAAATCACTCACTCACTCCGCAGAACTTTATTTACTTAAAATACATTCTTAGTGCTTCCCTATTCAACAAAAGAAACATGCTTAAAAAATTTCAAGTATATGGGTCTAACAATTAAAAACAGGAATATTTTTCTGTATCTCCTCTTGACCCCTCGCAACCATCCTTAGGGGTCAATTTTCGTTTTACTCTTTGTTAGAGGAATTATATTCCATGAAAGGAACATGCTTACCAATTTTCAAGCAGGATGATCAAATAGTTTAAAAATGGAAATATTTATCGATTACGCTTCTTAATCTCCCAAAATTAAACTTGGTAGTTGATATTCGCAAAACCCATTTTGTAGCGGTTCTCTACGAAAGGAATCTGCTTATCAAACTTCAAGACTGTACGTCTAATAGTTTAAAAATGGGGATAATTATCTATAACGCCACTTGAGCCCCCGCAACGCCACTTCGGTGTCTGTTTTCACAAAACCCATTTTGTAGGGGAATTGCACTCTATGAAAGGAATCTGCTTAGCAAAATTTGTGCGTCCAATAAATTAAAAATGCAAAAAAAATTATCAATAACGCCCCTTGAACCCCCGCAACGCCACCTAGGGGTCTATTTTCACAAAACACATTTTCTAGTGTATCTCTATCCTATGAGAGGAATCTGCTCACCAAATTTCAAGACTCTGCGTCTAATAGTTTAAAAATAGAAATAATTACTTCTATCTGCCCTTAACCCTCCGCAACACCCCTTGGGGTCAATTTCCCCAAACCCGTTTTGTAACAGATATGTACTCCATGAAAGAAACATTCCTACCAATTTTCAAACAGGTAGGTCAATTAGTTTAAAAACGAAAAAATTTATCTATTACGCCACTTAATCCCCCGCAACGCCACTTAGAGGTCTGTTTTCCCAAAACCTTCTTATAGCTGATCTCTACTCTATGAAAGAAATCTTTTTTTCAAATATAAAGACTGTGCGTCTAATAGTTTAAAAATGGAAATAATTATCTATAACGCCTTTAAGTCCCGGAACGCCACTTGGGGGCAATTTTCACGAAACCCATCTTGTAGCGTATCTCTACCCTATGAGAGGAATCTGCTTACTAAGTTTCAAGACTGTACGTCTAATAGTTAAAAAATCGGAATTTATAACGCCCCTTAAACCCCCCACCCCCGCAACACCCCTTGGGTCAATTTTTTAAAAACCCATTTTGTAGCGGATATTTACTCCATGAAAGAAACTTACCTACCAATTTTCAAGCAGGTAGGTGAAGTAGTTTAAAAACGGATATATTTATCTATTACGCCTCTTAATCCCCCGCAACGCCACTTAGAAGTCTGTTTTCACAAAACCCGTTTTGTAACTGATCATTATTCTACGAAAGGAATCTATTTATCAAATTTAAAGACAGTGCGTCAAATAGTTTAAAAATGAAAATATTTATCTATAACGCCCCCTAAGCCCCTGCAACGCCACTTGGTTGACAATTTTCACCAAACTCATTTTGTAGCGGATCTCTACTGTATGAAAGGAATCTGCTAACCCAATTTCAAAATATTACATTGAGTAGTTTAAACATAAACAATTATTTATAACGCCCGTAAGTCCCGCAACGCCACTTGGGGGCACTTTTCACGAAACCCATTTTGTAGCGTGTCTCTACCCTATGAGAGGAATCTGCTTACTAAGTTTCAAGACTGTACCTCTAATAGTTAAAAAATCGGAATTTATAACGCCCTTTAAACCCCCACCCCGCAACACCCCTTGGGGTCAATTTTTTATAAACCCATTTTGTAGCGGATATTTACTCCATGAAAGAAACTTACCTACCAATTTTCAAGCAGGTAGGTGAAGTAGTTTAAAAACGGATATATTTATCTATTACGCCCCTTAATCCCCCGCAACGCCACTTAGAAGTCTGTTTTCACAAAACCCGTTTTGTAACTGATCATTATTCTACGAAAGGAATCTATTTATCAAATTTAAAGACAGTGCGTCAAATAGTTTTAAAATGAAAATAATTATCTATAACGCCCCTAAGCCCCTGCAACGCCACTTGGGGGACGATTTTCACCAAACTCATTTTGTAGCGGATCTCTACTGTATGAAAGGAATCTGCTAACCCAATTTCAAAACTGTACATTGAGTAGTTTAAACATGGAAACAATTATTTATAACGCCCCTTAACCCCCGTAACGCCCCTTGCGTTTCGTATTTCGGAAAATCCGTTCTTAGCTGATGTCTACTCTATGAAAGGAACATGTCTACCAAATTTCAAGTATGTAGGTTGAATAGTTCCAGAGATATCGTGATTAGTCAGTCAGTCAGTCAGTCAGTCAATCAGTCAGTCAGTCAGTGAGTGAGTCGCTTTTCTCCTTTATATATATAGATATATATATATATATTCGAATGATGAACAAAAGAATTTCAAATAAATATTAAAACATCGCATAAAAAGGCATGCAATATAGATTTATGTCAATAGCAGGAATATGAAATAAATGATGATAATTAATATGTGTGTTGATGTTTATATTTAAATAATTCATTTGTCACCTCAAAATCACCTACAATACACTTTTTGCACTTTTAAATTACCTTACCGCTTGGATAATTTTATCCACTTCCTTGCTCAATGGAAACTTTGTTTTAATGTACAATTCGTTTTTATTTTACATAAATAAGACCACAAGGGTATTATTAACAGCAAAATACTATAGTTAAATGGTTTAATAACCATAATATATTATAGAAACAATATTTTTCCATATATATGAATTAAAAAGATAAAAATTTTAATTAAAATTAAAAAGAATTAAAATTTTGTTATTTAATACAAAAACTTTGTATACGTACTATTTATTTTTTATCTTTAAAGCAGCAAAATCATACGGATTAAGCAAAAAGGCTTACATAGATATATTAGTAATAAAACTAGAAACATTATTATTCAGATGTCATTTTTCTTTCAGCAGCAAAAAATTATATTTGGTTTTTGGTTATAATTTCTAAAGGTTTCTGACATGAATCTCGATATGAAAAGAGAATCTCTAATCAAAAATTAAAAATACAATAGTAATTAATGCAAAGATTATTTTTCTTAAAAAAACCTACAGTTTTAAAAATGTCTCATGTTTTTAAACTGATTAATAATATTTTCAAAAAATTCGGAACTAAATAAATTTGTTTCTGTTTAAAAATAAAATAGTTCTTTTCTGCTTGAAACCATTGCTGGTCATAGTTTATTAAATTAACTAGCGAGAATTTTAACGCTTGTTGCATTCAATCTTATAAACTTTGTGTAAACAAATATTAAGTTTCTCCTCTATCATGTTTGATTCGTGAATAATATGAAATGCGAATTGGTGTTAAATTCTTTCTCCTTTTAATAAAAGTCAACAAGCAATTTAAAAAAAAATACTAAAATAATTATTATTTAAAAATAATGATAGCTATGAAATGATGATAGCTAAATTTCCTAGCTCAGTGTAATAATTAATTTTAAAAGTGACTAAATATTAATTATGATGCACCCAAGGTTGTACACTCAAATTTCTCATGGTATATCCGTAACTCATTTGTCAACAAATCAGGCAAATCTAGCAGGTATGAACAAGAAGATGAAATGCTGAAAATTGAAAATGATGGCGGCCTTAAAACTATGTTCGAGACAGCAACTCTGCCGGTGTTCTGGGTTAAAGTCATGGCTGAATACTCTGATATTGCCATCAGACAAATCTCTATTGACATTTACAACACTCTATCTGTGTAACGGGAGGATATCTGCACATTGAGAGCAACCAAAAGAAAACTACAGAATAAATTGAATGTAAGCAACTTTGGGTGTCATTGTCTCTTTTAAACTCCACATGGAACTTTCTCGTTGCAAAGAAAAAAGCTTCTGGTTTTCATTAATTTAGCGTTTTAGTGAGTGAAAATTTTACATCATTTAATATTCATTCTTTAGTAAAATTGTATTTTATCTTGCAACGGTGTGTTTAAAAACAATTTAAAGTTAAAATTAGTAAATCAAAGCGATCTGAACTATAAACGATCAACGTCTCATCTTCAACAGACTGCGATAAAATTATCAAACTTTGACCTTTTCGCAGCGATAAAACGTTTGAGAAATGTGCTCTAAACTATATATGCATGACTCATTAACTAGATAATGCTTTTTTTAAAAAAAAAACTGTAAAAGTACACTTATACTAACAAAATATTTACCCCTGATAAATTTATGCATTTTCAAAAGAAACATATCTAAAATGTATAAATTCATATTTAAAGAAACAAGTAAAATTTTAAAAAATGCTCAGGAGTATAAGTATATACAGAAATAATGTATTGGAAACTAAATAATAAAATACTGAATTTAGAAAAAAAACTATACTAGAGAATACGTGATAAGGTTCAAAACTTTTCACTTAGAAATACTTATACCAATACATGTAATCTATACCATATTTATTATTTCCTTACCATCTAAAATGTCTTTGACATTTGTTTTTGAACGTTTTAAAACATATTCAGTCATCTGGAGTTCCTTTCATACATCATATCCTGTTTGATGGAAATTTCAAACCATTTAAGGATTTTCACATACAACTCGCTTAAACACTTCTTACAATTATTAAGCCAAATTGCCTCAATTTATGACAATCACGTGATAAAGGCAATCAAGGGTTCGTGACTTAACATAAACTGGCATAAAACTATCTAAACCACAAATAGAACTAACTTGTTATATTTGCAAAATTTAGGTAAAACTTAAGATTTCATAATTAGATAAAGATGCTCATATATAATGGGAAACAGTTCATCTAAAGATTTTAAAATAGGAAAAAATCTTATTTTAATCATATACTTTTAAATTTGCTTACTTATGTTATGCGTGATGCTATAGTTGACAAACATATTTTTTTTTAAAAGTCTCTGTTCAAAGAGTAAACATTGGCAACAACTAAGTGTATAAACTGATTAGCTGGAAACACATGATTGCACTTATCGTATGTTACTGACGTCCTAAGAATTTATGAGCTAATTGGCTAGAAATACACATTTCTCTTCATCATGTGACTATGACGTCACATTAGTTTAGCCTTTTGTTTTAAAAATGTGCTCGTGCTTTCTAACGGGATATAATATACTTATTATAAGAAACCTTAAACTGTACTCTTTAAGTGAAACCTATAACTTTTTTCTAAAATTAAAGTGATGTTTTCTTAAGTGATAAAAACTTTTGTATGAAAATATTTTTTGTCACTAGTTTTTTTCTGGGAGAATCTTTCTGCTGGAAAAATTAAGAACACAATAGTTAATTCTTTCATAACTATAAAGTATATACTCTGACTTATGTATAGTAAATTTTGCCATTTTGATATAAAAATAGCATTCTTTATGGTTATTTAAGTAAAGGTTTGAGTAGGTATCATATTTTGTTCTTAAGTGGTACTTTTTGTATTTACGAAATATGATCACATTAAAAATATAGATGCTATTTTGGACATAAATGTACTTTGCAAATTCATAAATGTGAATAAAAAAATATAATTACTTTGTTTGAGGGTTGAATTAGCCTGTTTCGAGAATGCATTAGGAAGTATATACACAAAAATTTCAAGGCATCTGCATACGTTCGGAGACAAATTATTTTTAAAATATTAAGCAATTTAAAATTTTATCTTATTTTTTTGGTGATAATAACGTAAACTAATGAAAAATATCAATCAGGAAATTATATGGCAGTTAAAATTTATTAAAATGTGGTATTTTAGATAAACTTTGATGAAAAATATATGGCAATTCTCAAAACACTCTACATGGAATTCAAAGTCATATATTTAAATTACTTTTACACAACACATTTAACACAGTTATAAAGGCAATGAACTCTCTCTCTCTCTCTGAAATATATTAAATATATTGACAATTACCCAAAATTTCGTAATCGTGTTCGTAACAATAAACTGTTAAAAATAAAAATTTTAAGAAAACTATTGATGCTAGAGGTTAGTTCACTGCCTTTATCATACTTTATATAACATATATACAAATTCTTAAAGAAATACATTTATCAATTTTTGATGTACTAGGTTTTTTGATATTGCATAACTTTGAAAAAAAATACAATCTTCATGAAAGGCACTTAAAGTTCTGTGATTCTTATTTTACTAAAATAACAGTTAATATCATTGATTTAAAATTCACCAATTTTATAACATAGATCTTCGCTCTATCTTTTTTTTCTAGCTGCTAGATTTTTTTTCCTACTGAAATGGTAAAGATAAAGAAAAACATTTTTGAATTTCAGTCGAACATTGATTCAGAAACACAGGCAGATGCCTTTAAATATTTTGCTTGACATCTTAAAAATTTTAATTTCTTTTTATACGTCGTAGATTACAGACAGAAAATCACCTTATCATAGCGTTTTTGCTAAAATTTTCTGAATCAGCAAAGAACCTTGTCTATCAAAAGTTATCAAAAATGAGCTGATTAATTCATGGTTATAAATAATGTTTTGTAAGTTAATCGATTGTAATGTGAACAACAACAAAAGAAAAAAAAAGAAAGTGAAAATATGTTTAATTCCCAATGGCCATATTCAAAGACTGGATTTTAAGAAATTCTACATCAAACAAGTATCATTATATATATAAACAAATGTATCTGTTTAACTTTAAAACACACATTAATCACTTAATTTGTGCTCGTTTATTTTAAAGTGATACAGGAGGGTAAGTCGAAAAATGAGTTTCCCCTGTCGACTGTGGTCAGAGTTGTGCATGAAAGTCGAAAAGTAGAAGAAACATTAAAGATAAGACATAACTTTATTTTTCCACATAAGTACCAAGTACAATGAGACATTTGTCATACCGCTTGATAAGCTTCAAAAAGCACTCAGGAAAGACTCAGGGCTTTGCATACGAAGAAGCGTTTAACGGCTATGGGCAAAATACGACACAGCAGTTGAACACGCAAGACATCTAAACACCACTCGTTAGTGCATTGGGTATTAGTAATCGGTATTGTGACACCCTGCCGAAATTGAAAGAGGCGATTCGGAAAAAGTGGCCCGGGCTTCTTAGATCTGGCGTTCTGTTGTTGGGTGACTCAGTAATGTCAACGCAAAACCGTATTGCA
>BMAO01009102.1:0-16500 GCA_019973975.1 Trichonephila clavata | reverse complement strand
GAATGTTTATTAGAACATAACCCATTTGAAACGCATAAATTGCCAGTGTGAGGTGTATAATATTAATATTAAAATAACATTAGGTTAAGAAAATTTGATTTTTTTTTCTTTACAGCAGATCTGAATATTTATAACAACGCTGGCTGGATGGCACAGTTGGTTAGGCGCTGGCTTTATACGTCCGAGTTTGCGGGTTCGATCCCCGCTCCAGTCAGTGGATTTTCTTGTTGTAAAAAAATTTGGCAGCGTCCCTGTCATACGATTATGCGGCATGTTAAAGAACTGTGACTTGGGTGCTCACGACTAAATTAAATTCCCAGTCTAATTTCGCATCGTCAGATTACAGGTGCCCCCTTCTGGTGAGGAAACTAGGTGTCAAAATTACCTTGCGACAATTAGTATCCACGTTTTTGGTGCCGCAATAAAAAGTGATACCAGCTCTCGGAGGATGTACTAGGTCTACATTGGCAATTACCAATCCGCAGCCCCATTTGAAAGGGGAAAAAAATTCAATATCGTTTTTTTTTCTTTTATAGCTACGTTTTGCTTAAATTATTATACCAAAATTATAATTTTAAACTTACGAAATGCTTGACATTACAGTGGCGTTCTGAATTATTAAGGGGTTCCGGCACATGAATTTTTGAAAATGTATCGATTTCCACTTTTTTATATTTCTTAAAAGTTCAAATATTTTTGTTTAAAATGATATATGATATGAGGAAATATGATAATTGGAAGTATTTTAATTTATTTTTTAAATGCAGTTACTCCTTGACGCGCATCAAACAAACTCTGCTTGAAGCACATGTGTATCCCCTTGCATTAGTTTCTGATGAGCGCGAAACCATATGATGTTCAAGTGGAAAAATTAGAGTGTATTGGGCTTAGCGAAAAGTGTATTGGTCTACGGCTATATCATCGTTCAATATGAATCATGTAGCAAAATAAATGATCTTAAAACATTGTGATATTGAACCAAGTTATAACTGTGTGTAATGCTTCAAAAAACTAGATACACGTAGAAGTCGTGTAGCCCAACGAAAGCATCTTAAGATAAAAAAAAAAGCAAAATTATTAAAAATAATGAAAAAAAGAAAATAAGAATAGTCTTTTGCATGAGTAGAGAGTAAAAAAATGCTTCCTATGCTTTTGAAAAGTAATAAAAAAATTAAAGTGCTCAAAAAATTACAAATTTTTTAGTTCAAAGCCTGTTTTCTCCAAATGTAATATTTTTCACTTCATGTACCTTTTTATCAAAAACTACTAATCATATAAACCTCAAATTTTCAGTGAGCAGACTTTTAACATGTTTACACATTTTAATGGAGAGAATTAGATATATCTAGCAAATCTTTTTAGATATGACTTTTTTAAACTAAATTTTAGGGGAGGGAAAAATTGGACAATTTAAAAAAAATCATAATTAATTTAATTTTTAATAAAAAGACAAAACCCTTCATTACAGTGTTATTGGTAGCACACATAACCTAATGTAAAAGTTTTATTTATGAGAAGTAAGTAGTTTCTGAAAAAAAGGTACATAAACGTAAGCAATTTAACATGGGTTCCTATGCTGGGGTGCTCTGTACACCCCAGCAACAAGAAACGCTTCCTAGAATTCCAAAAAGAATACGCAGAACCGCGATTTTTTCTGTAGCTGCACATTTTAGGTCATTGAATCTTCATGCCTGATGCGATCTCTCTGACTCGGACGATTGAAAAGTATAATGATCTTCAAAAGTTTATCTGGGGGTGCTGAGAGCTCCCCACGAGTGATTCAGTTATATTTTCGTACTCAAAGCATCTAAAATAAGGTAAGTGTTTCACTCTTTCCTTTAATATTTCTTTTCAAAATATGTTAAAATGCATGCATATTTTATTCAAAATTTCAATAATTGTAGTATAAAAATAATATAAAACTTTAAAATAATTGTAAAATATTTTTTTTTTGTTAAAATTTTTTAAAACACTTTTCAGAAATTATGGCAAAAATTCCATGGGAAAGAGAGCAACAGTGACTCGGTCATCTATTAGATACTGACTGTATCGACAGATTTTGAGGATTATCTAAGTGATTTCGAAGACTGCAATTTCAGAAGAAGAAGAGAAGAGATTGAACAATCTATTCATCCCATGGGTAAGGCACAAGAATTGGAAGAAACTTGTGAGCAAGAAACAACAAATAATTTCACGGAAATAAATAATTGACAAAAAATTCAAAAGAAGCTTTACTGACACAGAAGATAGTAAAAAGAGCATTAATTCACCAAAAAAGGGGCGCTGCACTGTTTGTTCACGGGTAAACGATGTAAAAACCAATTGTGTTTGCTTTCAATGTAAAACAAATATGTGCTTAAAGCATACGAATAAAGCTCTGAATGTTTCGAAAATTATTAAAAAATTTGTTTTCTACTTTCTCTATCCTTAACATTAATAACAAAAAGTAAGTTTATTACTGGGAAAAACGTTTTACTTGTGGTTTATGAAAAAAATGTAAAATTATATCTGTTTTAGAATGAAAATTTTGTAGGTTTAGTTTGAAGTAATGTTAGTCTTATTTGTGTGCAATAAATTTAATAATTTTATTTGCATAATACAAAAAACATCTTGTACTTTATAAATATGTATCATAATTGACTTAATTTTTTTTTCATCCTGTAATACACGTGTTAAAAGTTTGGGGTGTTCTCTACACCCCGAGAGTAACGACGGTAGCAAAAACAGGCGCGAGTGACCGTGGGTTAAGCAAAAAAAGAATATATGATACAGTAGGATTTTTTTTCTTACATATAATCAAATATTTTTCCATAAATGAAATTAAAAAAACACAGAAAGTATTATTCCCTTATAATTTAAGCAAAATACACTGGTGTGCAAAAATTAAGGACGAGACGGTTTTTTCAATATAACTTTGTACAAAAGCATTCCAAATTAACACATTTAATACCGTAAGATCCCCAATACGTAAGGACATGAGTAATGTAAGCAACACTTACTAAAAGAGAAATCGGAGGGATAAAAAGAAGCTTTATTGAAAAAGTAGCATGGAGCGACTTTTTAATAAAGCAAATGCGACTGAAGGCCGAAACATCCCTGTGATGGGTGTCCAGCAAGAAATATCCGGTCTTTAGTAGGGGATATGATCTCCCCTGACTGCTAGGCAGGTTTCACAGCGTCTACCCATGCTGAGAAGGAGGGTGTCAATGAGTTGTTGAGGCATTGCTGCCCATTCATCTTGCAGCGCCAATCGAAGCTCCGGAATCGTTAATGGTGGTAAGGTATGAGCTGCCAAGCGTCTGCCTAGAAAATCCCATACATGCTCGATGGGATTGAGATCCGGAGATCGTGCCGCCCAAACCATACGTTCAATATCCTCACTCTCTAAGAGCTGTTCGGCAGCTACTGTGCGATGACATGGTGCATTGTTGTCCATGAAAAGGAACTGTGGACCCATAGCGCCTCTAAAAAGACGCACATATGGAAGAAGAATCTCGTTACAATAACGGGTCCCGTTGACTGAACCTGCGTCGAAGATGTGAAGGTCTGTACGACTACCAAGCATGATGCCTCCCCAAACGAGAACACCGCCACCTCCATACCTGTCCCTTTCAATGATGTTCGAGGGATGATTGCGGCTTCCCCGCTCTCTCCAGATGAGTATGCGATGAGAATCGCTACTCAGACTGAATCTGCTCTCATCTGTACAGAGTACTCGTCCACATTCATTGTCTCTCTAATTCCGGTGTTCCCGGCACCACAGAGAACGCCTTCTCCCATGGGCAGGCGTTAGAGGTACACACCGTACAGAGCGTCGTGCAATCAGACGACCACCGTGCAGTCTTCTGGCCACGGTAAAACGCGATATTGGTCGTCCAGTCGCCTGTGTAGTGTGTCTAGCGATTTCTCCCGCTGTCTGCCGCCTGTTTCTTCTGGCCTGTAAGGCAATATACCGGTCATCTGTGGGTGTGGTTCCTCGTGGACGACCACTACTGAACCCCCGAATAGCTGTTCCTGTAGTTTGAAATTGTCTCGAAAGTCGTGAAACGATGCTGTGAGCAATTCCGAACTCTGCAGCCACACTTGTCACACTGCGACCTTCCTCCAACTTCCCAATGATTCGACCTCGGGTAAAAGCATCCAGATGTCGTCTAACAGATTGATTATTCGCCATTTCTCGCTGAGGCAGCAATTCGGTGTGATTTTAACTGCTATACGGTGTGCAATCTCTTTGCCAGAAATACTAATCTTACACCGACAACATGCTTTACTACTCAGACACTCCCCCATTACGTCTACCTGCATATCTGCGCATGTGCTACCGTACATCACCTCACTTAATCTTCTGATTGGTCTTTCTGTCCGCTCTGCCTCTTCGTTCAGCTGATATGCTAATTTAACGACTTCGTCCTTAATTTTTGCACACCAGTGTATTTAAAACTTTTTTAAACAACCAAGGGTGTTTTCGAATATCTAACATTACGAATTCGTAATATTCTTTCATCTTAATCCTATGCAGTTTATTTTCACTTCACTTTTTACTTTAAAATTCAAGAATGTCATTTATTTAAACCGACCCTTGATGCAAAATTCCTCACATTTTGCTTGGGTAAGAAACCGAACTTATTGAGTGCCTCTTGAATAATTTCAATGTTTTATTTTATGTCTTCTCCGTGATTTTATTTCACTTTTGTTTCGCGCTTAATGTTATCAGACCCTATCGCGAAATAGTCAGTTCAATTTTGCCGAACAAAGCTTTGCTTTTCTCATTCATTCTGCGTTTGTCTGAATAAACTTGGAACACAAAAGGAAAGCCAATTTCAAAAGGATCAAAGATAAAACTTGTACCGAGATGCTCTCGGTTTTGTGTTTGGATAAGAGAGTTCTGTATTTGGAAGATTTTACTATAACTTGATTGAAAAACTTACTGGTTGCGATTTGCAGACTAAAATCTTTCAGCGAAGGGATCATTTTTTATAGTTCAAGTAATATATTAATCTTTAGATTTCTTTTTGAAAAATACAAGAGAGGTGCAAAAAATGCATATACATATGAATGAATTTTATATAAAGCATTTAAATTGAATAAAACACTTCAAATAGAAATCTTCATTGGGATATAAAATGTTTTTCAATCCTACCATTTAATTTTTTATTCAACCTGTGCAATTTTCGAGCTTAAGGCACCCCCATCTGCCAACTATTTTAAAATCTTAAAGATTATGATCATCCTATATATGGAATTTAATTATTTCTCCTCAAACATTTTTAGCTCTTTGGTCTGAATGCAGTCAATTCTACACAAAATAGCAGTTAAATTAATAAGTAGAGTGACGAGGACGATACCTGAACAGGCACACATTTCTCTGAACTTCCACACCACACCAACGAGAGGCTTTTTCAGTGGCCCTAGGGTTCGAACTTATTACAGACTGACATAAATAAATAAAAGTTTCATTGGAACTACATTATTCTCCCAATTTCTGAAAATGTTTTTAAATACAGTAGTGGAATAAGTAATGGTCTGAAATTTTCTTAGTTTAAAAGAACTAAAAAACACCCTTTTATAGTTAATAAAACTAAGTTTTAACTTAATATTTAGTCACCAAATATGGAAATGGTATCTGTAATTAGTTGCCAGATGCGGGATAGGATCTGAAAATAGGAAATCGTTAATCCTAATGATCCTGATCAGGACAATGGATCAAAATTATTAAACTATTGTATTGTCATCGGTTCTGGACAAGAGTGAGCAACATTTCGAATTAATCTGACTTTTTAAAGTGGGTGAAAATGAAGTTCGAAATTTCCGTTACAAACAAGTGAAGTTTATAAAACAGTGTTAAAAAATAAGAATGCAATCATTTGAGTAATTTTTTCAAACAATTGCATTAAAATCTTTTTCAATTCTTTATTAATAATGTTATTTTCTACGTGTTCAATTATAAAATTTGTATTTTTGATTTAAAATTAAGCGTTCGGGTAAATGTCGATGTCAATTCTCAAAATAAAAAAAAATAATTATTGGGTTGAACATCTAAAAATTAAGTTTTCTGATTTAAAACGTTTGAAGATAACAGAATTAAAAGTATATTTAGTCAAAATGAGTGAATTAAATCCATTATTATACATAGGATAATCTTTATCACCAGAAAAAGGTGTTTATATGTTCATCTCCTTTGTCTAATTTTTAGACGTATTAAGCGTAGCAACTCTCAGTGAAAAACAATTACATTTTATGTATATTGATATTATGAATCGATAGCAATCTAATGAAATCGTAGAAGGAGGTATATTCTCCTCATATATAACTTTCTTGTCTTGTATACATCTTAATAACCTTATTTAAATAATGAGGGGCCGTGGACAGAGGCGGATTAAGCGGGTGTCGGACCTGGCGGCCGCCAGGGGCCCCAAGCTTGATGTGTGCAAAGGCCAGCGACAAACCAACCACGTCACCTTGGAACAAGAAATGAAAAGAAAACAAAGATACAATGAAACCCCCGTGAGAAATTTATCGAGATGCAAGAGAAATCCTAGTGTAGAAAAACTTTTGAAAATATTTTTAACAATACCGATATCGAATGCATCAGGTGAATGATCTTTTTTAGCTTTAAAACGTGTTAAAAATAATTTAAGAAGTACTATGGGTGAAAAGACAAATTGAACAACATAGCCATATTAAACACAGAATAAAACGTTTTGGACAAAATAGATATGGTAAAAATAATTGATGAATTTTTCAAAGAGAAATCAAACTGTTTAGCAAAACTGTAAGATCTTAAGTAAGGTTTTTAATTTTTTTTATATACTATTAAGATTTTTTTTTTAGCAGATGAGTTTTGTTATAACAATACATTTTATTTTGAGAATTTAAAGTAAGCAACTCTCTTTTCACTATTTTAGTTTTTTGACTCTTAAGCCCATGGGCCTCAGACCTTTTACCGCCAGGGGCCTCCAACTACCTTAATCCGCCTCTGGCCGTGGGTAGTGATGGGTGGCTTGGAGGCTGGAAGGCTTAGATGCTGATCGGGTTTGAAGATGGCCCCCAAGACACATGTAATTTGTGTATTCCCCTTGTTTATTGTTGACAGGATGTTGTCGGATTCCTAAGTCCAGCGCACGGTCATGAGAGTTGAATGGACTCATAAATTTGGAGAGGAGTCGCGAAATTTGTAACTTTGCGCTTGGTTCCTGACCAATGACTAGGCGAGACCAAAGGGCTCGCGGATGCAAAAAGGGGTAATTTGCCCTCACTTAAAAGCAGGAGCCGAGACATTTCTCGGCAGATTAAGAGGCAGACTTTTACACTTTTTGCAGATTAAAAAACACGACGTAACTCCATGCCGGCCTCCCATCACCTCGCCTCCGTTTCAGATAAGTGAAATGTTTGTAGTTCGCTTATTCTTAAATTTTAATAGTGTTTAATCTAAGTTCTAATTTCGTAATGTGTTTTAAATGTAATAAACGAATTTGTTTTATTTTAATCCGAGTAATTCATTAATTTTGCGTTGTCTTTAATTATGATTTAAAGTACTAGCCACTATCATGATGCAGACATAAGTTAAATAATCGAACCTGCGTAAATCATAAGATGTTAAATTAAAGCAGTATTAGGAGCGCTGCATCAGTAGCCTGGTGGTTAGAGCCTCGGATTCCAGACCGGAAGGCCTGGGTTCGATGCCCGACACCACCAAATACTCGCCGAGTATAAATCGGAGAACGTGCTCGTTAAATCTGTGGGTCCGAATGGTGTCGCCATCTATCGTGTTGTGTGAGCAAAATCGCACTGTCACCTTCTTGGGGGCTCAAAGCTTAGGCTAACGACAGGTGTAAAAATTCTAGCCCTTAGCCGCGATGAATTTCGTGGACCTTGATCTGATGTGACTGTCGATCAGGTGGCATAAGCAACAACAAATAATGAATAACATTTAAATAATTGATTTGTACTCATACACTTGGTGCAACTCAAATAAATGTTCGAAAAAAGGTTTTTTATGTGAAATTTACTCAGTCTCTATGAAAACAAATTCGATTTTTCAAGAAATCATATTCAGTTTTATTAAATTAAGATCGCTTCTAGAGATAAAAAAAATATCAATTAAATTGAGTATAAGAATATAGTATATTGCAGAATATAATGACTCATTTTCGTTTATTATATTAGCTAAAAAATATAATAATTTCTATTCTTTTATCGTTTCCTTATTATGACGTAGCTTTAAACTTATTGAAACATGTTCAAAGACAAAAGAATATTTGCTACATAACTTATTTATTTTTACTTTAAAAACGCGACTTAAGAAATTCTAAGAACTGCAATGATGTTTGTAAACGTTGATGCATGTGAATAAATGTGTTATATATATATATATATATATATATATATATATATATATATATATATATATATATATATACATATATATATATATTATCAATTTTATTATGCCATGTATATTTCTTTCATTTTATGTTACTATATATATATTAATATAACACAAGAAAAAGGTTGAAATTTTTTTTTCCGGCACATCTGGATGGGTTTTGTCGTTCAATTTTATCAGGCTTTTTAATTGGTCATATTCGAATAAATGATGCTATTGTCATATTTCTTTGTCTGCTTTTATTAACGAATTTTTTATTTTGCTTGGGAAAAGCATTTATAGAAAAAGGTGAAAATTATATTGTTCAAATAAGAAGAAACGGCTTTTAAGTTTCTGAAATATTCTCTCTCTCTCTCTCTTTTTTTTTTTTTTTTTTTTTTTTTTTTTTTTTTTTTTTTTTTTTTGCTTAACGTGTATGAACATAGAAAGTTGCATAGCAATTTACATGAATGTAACTTGAAATTTTGTCTATGATATTATTTGTTTTCAAGAATGTTTAATTCATCGTATTCTACTAAGATAGTACTATTCCGAAAATAGTTTTAAGAAGCTCCATTTTTATAATTCGTAATTTCAGAAACTGTAATATACTGATGAACTGATGAATTACCTAAAAATATTTTATAATTGATTGTTTTCACTTAGATTTGTTCGGTTCATCATGAATGTTGTCTTCCCTGAAATTATATCTACAAATTGTCTAGATTATTTTTGAAAAATAAATACTATAATATAAATCAGAGGTTCCCAAACCTCTTTTGTCTCATAGACCACTTGCTATGTTTTTCTGTTTTGGGTTGACTCCTGCTTACCTAATATTGAATTTTTGCAAATTAACTTAATGTCAACTTAAATGTCTTTTTGACAGCTGTTACTACTACTTTAAAAGAATTAAATTTCTAATTGTGGGAAGTATAGCGTTTAAAACTTATGAAGGACATGTTAATGAATTAAATTAATGCACAAAATAACTGAGCAGCAAACAAATGCTCTTAATGTTGAATATGGTGCTTCAATAACAAATTTTCTACATTTAATATGAATCAAAACAGGTTTACCCCTAAATCTCCTTTATTAGTAAGTGTCCAGTTTTTGCCCCCTGTCTTCTTTTGTTTTTGAGATTAGTAAACTCACTGAAACTCCCTCTCTAGGAAAAGCCATTAAAACTTCCTCACGATATTCCATAATTCGCGACAAATATAAAAGATATATCTTTTTAAAGCCAAAGTTGCTGATATCCGCTTCTTAACTTTGTTTTAAGATCCTCGTTAGTGCCTATTCTGATCAGTTCCTACTGTAATATGACATATTTTTTTTCAATGGGACTTTGTGAATTCATTGTCTACTCTGAGGTATTACTATAAAAAGAAGCAAACTCAAACCTAGTTTCAAAATCTGAGTAAAGGGCATTTGAATGTTGAACGTAAGTTAAAATGACCAGACAGGTTGTTAGCGACAATATATGAAAATTCGCGACTTCCAATCCAATATTATACTTCTTTAGCTTAATTCTAGAAAGAAATGCTGAAATGGTCGTTGTCTTAAAAAATTTATGTTGTCCAACCACATATTAGCCTTACTAAATTACGTAAATAAATCAGTCAAATTTCTAAAATCTGGTTTTTTTCCCACTAAATCAAAAAAATTTTAAAGGTTAAAGTAACGATCTGGTTTGATGAGAGCCACTTCATAGACCTCCTTTATGCCCCATCTACACTTCATGGACCTCCAAATTATTTTTTCACAACTGTGGACTCCTTGCAGGTTGCCATAGACCCCTTTGAGAATCACTGATTTAAAAACACGCTCTACTGTTAATATTCCATGTAAATTTTGCCTCAAAAACTATTTACAAGCCAAGGGATATATTTGAAAAATAGATATACTTGAGTGAAAATTTGCTGTAGATATATAAACATAAACTTAATTTAGCTATTGAAAAAACAAGTAAAATAATTAAAAATTAGCCAATTTCCACTTTGAATGGATGAATAGAAAATATTTCATTAAGGATTGAAAATTTGAAAAAGATATATAAATATATATATATATATATAGAGAGAGAGAGAGAGAGAGAGAGAAAGAGAGAGAATGAACTATATAAAATAGTAGACATTGAAATAAGAGCATGATTTGTCTATCTGCATTGTTGCAACATTGCACACCCAGTTTGGCTAGTTTGGCTGAAAAACCGATTTTCGACGCCAACTTTTGTCATTGTTTTAACAGTTACATTTTTATAACAATATAGAAGAATTTAAGTTGACGTCGAAAACCCGTAATTAATTTAATTAATGAATTAATATTTGAAAAAAACTGTATTAACACCGAGTGTCATCCACTACAAGTTTAAAAATTTTATTTGAACTTTATTGGATGAAGAAAGTATTTTATTAACGATTGAAAATTTGAACTAAATAAATATATAAATATATAGAGAGAGTGAGTTAATAGAAGGAATTGAAAAAGAAAAATGATATTCAATTTAAAGATAAAAAAATAAATCTAATTTTACTCTTAAATTAAAAAGATTTTTTAGCTTTTAATTTAATTCAATTGCCACTACATATTTTAATCGACATTTCTAATTAAATTAATTATCCAAATGCAACGAAATAAAAGGATTGCTGGTAAAACTTCTACTAAGCTAATTGAAACACAAGAAGCGAAATTTCACAAGAGAAAAATGTGTCATTTCTTAAGTACTTGATTTTTATCCCGTCTAGAGAATAATAAAACTAAAATAAAGTTAAAGAGGGAATTGAGTTATTCTAAAAACACTAATCATAGACGTAGCAATGATATTCTTTTGGCAGCTAAATATGACCTTAATACTAGAAAACTCTCTATATATCTAGAAGCATATTATACCTAGAAAGCTTTTTCTTCAGTCTATAAAATAAATAATTATGTATTCTTCTAATTAATACCTGTAAATTAAAGCCGTCTACTGAAGTTTAAGTTATTTGAATATAAAATTCTATTAAGAACGTGTGTATATCATTTTATATTCAATATCAAAAAATTCATCAGCCGATTATCAGCTAATTTCAATAAAATATACAGAAACCACTGTAACGGTTTTAATTTATATTCATAATTATACAGAAAAAAGGGCAAATTAAGGGACTTTGAAAAAGCATCTGAACACATTTCTGTAAAATAATATGAAATATTTCCATGTATTTAAATGTCTACAAATAGGTCATATAGACCATACAAAAAAACCGCCTATAGAGAGTACAATTTAATTGATAATACCTCCGAAACTTCCAAATATAACCATTCCTTTCAGTACAATATGCAAGCAAATGAACATACAATGCGAAATTCCCTATAATTATACTTCAAACAGTTCATTATTAAATTTCACAAATTTTTTAAATATATCGTCATAATTCAAAAATTAAGATAGACACTATTTACAAAACTCCATTGTATGATAAAATAATAAATCACTGAGTTTCTTAGAAGAAAGTTAAATAATTGCGACTTACCAAAGAGTTGTCGTAGTCTCTCACTACCCCTATGGTTATTAACTTCCCTTTGCACATTATCTAAATTTGGGTATGTTGGATTCATAATTAATAACTACATAAATAATAAATCACTACTATTTATTATTCCTTATGATAGAAATACAAAAATATTAATCAAACTTTAAGAACAACAAAGTATAGTGGAGTGAGATCAGAATTCAATTATGAACGACGGAACACTAACTGATACCACGGGGAATAACGCATACAATCAAACTACGCATTTAAATCTAATCTATAAAAATCACAGACCTGATATCTCTTTAAGACAGGAATCTTGAATACTTGTAGAATCTATGGAGCGGTTTCAATCCTGGATATCTTCAGTTACATCCGAACCGAATTAATGAATCTTTTTCAATAATATACCTTCAGCTAACAAACTTCACTTAGTTAAACTAATCTCCTAGAATCACCTTCTTAATCAATCACGTAGTTAACTCCTCTATCAAAACACGTAGTCATCCTCATTTTCTTCATTTCATTTCTCTCTTTTATTATCTCTTTCGAACTCGCTAAACCCGAAACTATCTTATTTGCATAAGTCACACTTTTAGCTCTCAGCGGGGATTGGTTAAAATAAATACAATTTAAAATATTTTGATAGAAGGTTAGTGAAACGCGTAAGCACCCGTCACAACCCCCTCCGAGAAAAAAAGCGTGACTTATTGAAGGTCTAAACGACCTGCAAGAACTCGCTTAATTTACCTAACATCTGAAAAACACTGAACCTGCACAAAATTTTAACTACTCTAGAATGCCTAAAAATACTGAACTTGTAAAAAGTTAACTCACGAACTTTATAATGCCTGAAAATACTGAACTTGTAGAAAGTTGTAACTCTCTAAGTTAGAAACTTTAATTAAACTAACACACAGAAATGACTACTCAAAAGGGGTACTCCACTCCAATTTATTGCTCTGTACACATTTATAATTCCTACAGTGCATCCCATTCGGCGAAGATCAGGGGAAAACCTTTCCAGGAAAAAACCCTGATCATGCACTTTACTTAAGTGCTAATATAAATAAAATTTTACATTAATATCTTCTCACGACATCAAAGTTTTCATCGCATCACTATGTTCAGGGACTGCTGCCCTGAAAGGAAACCTTGTCAATTTTTCTAAAAATGACATTAAATGCACAGAACTTTATACAACTTCCTTATTCACATAAAATATGGCATACATTATATTATATATATATAGTTTCATAACAATTTAACTTTTATCTGGTTTCATTTTCAAAATTCCCAATCAATCGCGCTGCGCTGTTAATGTTTTTTGTTAGTATTCCTAATTACGCCGCGCCCAGAAACCAGACACTACTTATACCTCTGAATAATTACACACAAAAATATATACATTTTTTTACATAGAATATATTACAACAAACAATACAAGTAATCTCACATATAAAGCCTCTTCTTTAATGTGTAGCAAAACAATTGCAATTCAACAGATGTTTTCCACAATTTGGAAAAAAATTAAATACAAAAGTCTTTTCAACCGATATGAAAATGCACACAACTCAATGACACTTTTGTACGTTAATTTTACAAAAAAAAAATAGACTAGCCCACATAGAAAATACTCCGAACTGTCTGTCAGAGGAAAAATAAACAAATTAGAATTATACAACCTGGCTAGTCTTTAGATCCAATCTCTGCATAGGCTTTGTCTCCAACCATGGCCTCTGTGGTGGATGACCTTGTCCTAGGGTTGTCCACTCTGCGCTCCAACCTTCTGGGTCTCCTCTTCCATTGAGTCGTTGAAGTAGATATGCTCCTGCTGAGGCGTTGTTTCCTTTGTGAGAACTGGAACTTGGCTGTTGTCCACTCGACGTCGGCTCCGAAGATTGTATGGACAGCTCCTTTCCTGATGAGTCTGTTGTACTTGAATCTGTGGATGGTCCTGGAAATGCTCTTTCAGAACTATTTTCTTCCACCATTCTATACCGCTTTCTGGAGGGACGAGAGGGCATTGACGAGGAAATCTTTCTTTTTTCGCGATCTACCTGGGACTCTGGTCTCTTCTTCTTTTGCACGTTTCTCTCCAAGAGTCTGGCCTTCCTCTTTTCTCTCTTTCAGTGTATAAAGGTCTCCTTTTCCTGAAATTGCATACACCACCCCCGAAGAAACAGCAGATTCCGTCCGTCCACGTTTTTTTCTCACCTCCACTCCATCGCGTCTATTCGCAACTATATCCTACTACCATTTACATTTCCTGATTTCGATCCTTTACAACAACCCCCATCACTCTCCGATTGCACCAATGTCGACTGCGCATCATCCGACCTGACTGATGTCACTGCACCATGATCACTACTAGTGTCAATTTCCGACTCGGTAACACTGTCTTCTCTTTGATGGTAAATTCTCACCTGGTCCACATTAACCGTTATTCTTTTACCAAATTTTAATATTACTAAATTATTATTATTTTTTACACTCAGAACTTTATATGGGCCTCAAACTTTGGCATAAATTTACCTACTATTTTTTTACATTTTGAACTTAACGGGTGAGATTGAACTAATACTAGATCATCACTTTCACCTTATTTTCACGCCTCTTTTTATTATAATATTTCGCCCACTTCTCTTGCTGGCGCTTTGTATGAACTCTAGCCTCCTCAAACAACCTTTCTATGTTCCCACAAACTAATCTGATCCATCAGTTACCATAACTAAATTCTGAAAAGGGTGATTAATTTCGACCTAAAAATAATTCGCCGGTGTTTTACCCGTTGTCTCATGTACTGCTGTCCTAATCGCATAACGAACTCTTGCAGAAATTGATCCCAGTTAGTGTGATTATCCGCGACAAAACTCGAAATCATTTTTTAAAAAGTGCGATTAACTCTTTCTGTTTGATTAGCTTGTGGACGATATACCACAGTTTTAACGTGTTTTATGTGCAATCTGCGACATACTTGCTCAAAAACTTCGGATATCATTTGGGGCCGTTGTCGGTAATTAACTTTACAGGAGCTCCATAACGCGCAATATAATTCTCAAAAAATGCATTGGCGATTGCTTTAGCCGAAGCTTTCCTTAAGGGAACTATTTCAACCCATTTAGAAAAAATTATCTGTAATTACTAAAATAATCTATAGCGTTTTGGACTAGTTGCAGTATGGGCCTAACAAATCTAAAGACACGATTTCATTCGGAAAATTCGTTATTATCGGAATTTAATTGACCAGCTGGTATCCGTTTTTATAATTAACTTTTTGGCATTGGTCGCAGGTTGCTACATATTTATAAATGTATTTCCTCATGTACGGGAAATAACACGCGTCCTTTAATTTTAAGTAGGTTTTCTTTTTGCCTAAATGACCTGCCATCGGCGAGTCATGAAATTCTCGCATAACATCTTTACGTAATGTTTTAGGTATAAATACATTAATTCACCTAGTGTGGTTGTATATTTTGCATAATATAGCAACCGTCAACGATTTTAAAATCATTGGACCAATTTCTGCAGATCGATTCATTAACAGAACTATCGTCCGGATTTTCCAAATACTTCATTATGTGCCCTAGTTCCGGGTCATTTCTCTGTTCCTCTCTCAACTGTTCTCTAGACGTTAATACTAACGGTCTTAATCACCGCACAAGACACCTTTGTTCTTCATTACTTTCTAACGGGTTTCTAGACAACATATCAGCCACTAAATTTTGCGTACCTGGCGATGTTCCCATTCTACATTAAAATTTGCCAACTTAAGCGTCCACCTATCATTCTAGACGACAAATTCTTTCCGTTCGTTAATTTGGTAAGTGCAGATGGTCTGTTATCACTTTAACCGGCAAGGATCCGAAATACGTGCGATATTATTTAATGCCCATATGACAGCTAAACATTACGTTCCGTCACACTATAATTCCTTTCTGCTCGTTTAAAGTTCTCGAGGCAAACGCCATAGGCCTATTATTCTGTGTCAATACTGCTCCTACCCCCACGGAGCTTGCATCCATATAGAGTTCAAAAGGCTGGGAAAAATCTGGTAATTGTAACACTGGAGCTTCTGTCATGCTTTCTTAATACGATCAAAGGCTTCCTGCGCTGATTCCGACCAACGGAACTTAGAGTTTTTTTCGTTTTAAATTATATAAGGGTTCACACATGTCTGCGTAGTTTTTAATAAACTTTTGATACCAACCCGTCATTCCTAAAAATTTTGCTATTTGTTTTGCAGTTTTCGGAGGTTTCATTTCAATAATTGCTTTTACCTTCTCCTCATCTGTTTTAAACTCCTTCTTTATTAATAACTAAACCCAAATAAAGTAATTGGTTCCCTCGCGAAATGACATTTTTCGCGATTCAACGTCAAACCAGCCTCCTGCAATAATCTGAATACTTCCCGTAAGTGTTCTACATGGCTTTCAAAAGATGGAGATGAAATAATAACGTCATCCATATAACAGTGGGCAAAACGCCGAGGACTGGCCTGAGGATCATCTCTATGGCCCTTTGAAAAATTGGAGCTGCCCCCGAAAGGCCAAATGGCATGCGAGTAAATGCAAAAGTACATTTTTTGTAAAAAACGCCGTCTTATGAACATCTTTG
>BMAO01009101.1:0-63304 GCA_019973975.1 Trichonephila clavata | reverse complement strand
TGCCAAACAATAATTAAATTGATTGGAAATTGAGGAGTTTTGAATATTCAAAAATAACACAATAAATTGCTGATTTATCATTTTTGCTTTATTAATTGGTACATTTCAGTAAGTTAAAAATGCAGCTACTCATACAATTCCATAAATGTAAAAATGGGCTTATCATACGGTTAATTTAATGTTCAAAATAAATTGCCAAATAGTTCTACTAATTTTAAAATACTTTTGTTATAAATTTAAACTTCCAGTTTTTTTGTTATTTAATTGTTAGATTTATTTGTTTTTAAATGGTTAAATTGAAGCTTTATTAAAAGCTATGTTTAAACATTAGTTTATTTCTTATATTTTATAACATACTGAATGAACGATTTATTATAGCAACATGTTGATGGGGAAGAATACATTTTACAAAAATACTATATGAAAATGCTATTTTCTGTGTTCCTGTACATTTGTTTTATTTAAAATCAAATATAGTTGTTAATCATGTTCCCATATGCCACAGGGTGATTCGTAAAGAAGCATATAGTTTCAATGCATTATAAATTAAGAACAACATAAGATACTATATGTTAACTGTAACAGAATTGTATGGGATTATTTTAAGTTTTGTTAGAGACAGTCACAGGTATTCTATGTGTGTACTCTAAGTCACACGACACACATCGAGGAGGCAATCCATTTCTGCTCAAACCCGTGTTAAGATACCTGAATTAAGTCCATCGATAGTGGCTGTGATATGCTGTTTCAGCTCCGCTGGATTAGCAGGAAGGGGAAGAGGTCCTACGAGGAGGTCCTACATAAAGGACTTGTCCTTACATAACCCCACTGGAAGAAATCACAAAGTATTAAGTCAGGACTTCTATGTGGTCATTTAGTAAGTGGCATGCTGCAGTCCGTTACAAATACCGTGACTTTTTCGATACAATCGTGTCTAGAGCTTTTTCTTTGCTCAACACACGAAAGCGCATCGGTATGTGGTCATGAAGCTGACTGCGGTGCCGCAGGACTGGTTCGAATCCCGGAGAAGCATGGATGTTTGTTGTATCCTTTCTTCTGTCTGTGTTGTTTACCCCCGTGTTATATGTTCGGTGGTGCACGGGGTTTATAAATGTTAAAAAAAAACACGAAAAAAAAAGAATTACTCAAAAATGAGCACATGGACATACTCATTTTGAAATGAGTTTGTTTGTATCAGATTTGAACACATACTTTATCGTATATAAAACATTGCATGTACTCAAAATTTCAAAAAATGGTTAATTAACACTATCAAACAAATTAAAAAAGATATTCAGGATTACAGAAGTTTTTTTTAATATACTGGCTACATATTTTAAAAATTGAGGTTCAACAACAAATTTAGTTCTCATAAATCTTCCGAACTATTTTTCGTATCTACCACGCTACCCGAGGAAGAACTCATGAGTACTAGATTGTTTTGATGTTGTGTTTTGAATACATCAAAACAATCTTTTTAGTTGACTTTACAATTTTTCTCTTATTTGTTAAACTAAAGTAAGTGCCTTGTTTTTAATATAAGGCTATAATAGGAATTTAGCGAAATACCTAAATGTGATAAAAATCTGCCTTTTGTTGGCAGATTATTTAAAGACAGTGTTATAAAGTATGTGGCTACCTTCAGAGTACTTTATTGAAATATAAATTATAACTAAAAATAAACACTTTTTTTCTTTAAAATGGGGCTTAAAACTAAGAAATCAAATACAATTTACACAAAATAAAAAATAATTTTGGATATATTGGGAGTTTTTAGTGAAATTTAAGTGAAAAATTTCAGTTACTGTAAACATTGTGTTGAAAATTCTAATTAATATATTTGAATAAAATTTATATTATACTGTACATAATATTTATACTGTATATAAATAACATCATTATCTGGGCCTTGAGCTATAAGATTTGTAATACTTTTGAAATATGTCAATATTTTTGCAAGAACTCAATTTTTTAAAAAAAAATATGTTATTTTCTCACATTGTGTGTGTGTGTGCAATAAAATACATAAAAATACACAGAAATTAGATTATAGTCTATAATACAAATAAAATAAATTTTCTGAAAATTTCAATTCAATATCTTAAAAAGAAATCCATTAATGAAGCCAAAAATCAAAAAACATAGTTTCTCAGACAATGCTTTTAAAGATTTGAATACAATATGAAAAATGTTCTACTAATTATACATTTTTTAAAATCACCATATTTATAGCTCAAACTCTCTTTAGCTTCATATTTAACTAATTTTTTAACCCTTTTGCTGTTTTCTGGAGAGTTTTATAGACAATAACAATTGTCGTGTTTAGTAAAATTTTGATGAAAAATTGCAGTTAAGATCTTTTACACAGAATTCTAATGAATGTATTTAAATAATATTTATACAGTACACATAAATAACATCTTTATATGTATTAGAAATGAAAAGATTTATAATACTTAAAAATTTTTTTTAAATATGCCAAATTTTATGCAAAAACTCGATTTTTTAAGTTAATGATTTTTTTTCATAAAAAAGCATTAAAGTACATAAAATATATACACGAAGATTTGGTTTTGATTCATAACGCAGATAGAACTAAATAAAACATGTTCTGGAAATTTAAATTCAATATCTTAAAAATATTTTGTGTAGGGATCAGCATCCGGTTTTGTAAACTCCATTTCCAGTTTACTAATTATGCTATAACTTTGCTTCTAAATATCATAGAAACAAAAACAGAGTGTTTTTGGAATATGGAATGTATGGGCTATAAAATAAAAATACAAAAGAAATTTTGAAATTTTTCACCATAACGGCGAATTTTGGGATTCATAATAATTCATAGTTTGATTTTTTCGAAAACTTACATATAGGCAAAAAATAATTGAAGTATTTTTTTTGCTACTTTGGAATAATTTTAGTTTTATTTTCATATTGAACTTTAAAATGGCTTGCATGTCTTGAAAAAGATATGTTTACAAAAGAAATTTTTCTTTTCTATTTATTAATCTTTTTAAGAGACTAATTTCTTGTAAATTTTAAAGAACATTTTTGTAATTTTGTGGTAATAAATTATGGGAGTAGTTGCGGCGGTGTCCATCGAAGACCCATTTCCCGTCGGGAACGAGTGACGTCTCGACGGTCAAGCAGTTTCTCGTGGGAAAATATCCCAGGGTGGACACCCCGGCGCTGATGTCCTAAAGGAAGTCAACCTCTGACCTTCCTTGATCTAGCCGACAGTAAGGGCAGGCGCGGTTCCCACGCCAAGCCGCAGTGTCAAAGTACACCCCGCGAAGGGGGACTTTGGACCAATAGAAGAACGGTTTTACCGAATACGTCCAAACAGAAGTGGCACACATCAGAAGACAACACATCACGTGTCACTTTCGTGGCGGGACGTATTCCACCTTTAAAGAGACTCTGGAATCCCGAAAGAGGAGCGACACCAACGCAGAGACATGATCTAACTTCAACAGTATCTCCAATTCCAGCCAGCACCTGCACCCCAGCATTTTCCAGCTCTCGTTTAACGCAGCCTGCATCAGGAGCAAATACCGGTGCGCTCCACAGCACTGCCTGTAACAGAACATTATCACACCGGCGTATCACCACGGCATAAACCCCCGCAGCATTGGTGACCCGGAGATAAAAGAACATTTCTCCAAAACGAGTGAGAAAACGCTGGCCAACACAGTTTATTGTGAAATCTCAAAAATAATCACTAAAGCGCCGCAGTGATTCAAGCAGAAGGAATTATGAAAAAAGCCCAGGAGAAAAATTTGAAAGGAGCCTTCCCTCTCAATTACAGAACCCCCACGGTGCAGTGACAGACAACTTTCAACCTTACTGGAATGACCATCGGCTACCCTACAGTTGGAAAAGGCCACAAAAGACTCAGCTGTCTCATTAATCGGACGAGTTAACCCAGCGGTCACACCTTCAACCACAAGGTACCGTAAAGCTCCTTTTCAACTGATTTGATCTGATGTACGGTTACTCATTCCATTGACGTGTCACTGTATTACCCCGTTTGTCCGTTTTTCGCCTAAGGGTGGGAAACGAAACTCGCTCTTTTGTAGTTATTCTGTGTATTTACTATGGGTGTTTCTTGTTTTTTCTTTTCCTTTCGCAGAGAAAATGACCGAGTCAGGAGAAGACATTTCGTTCGTAAACAGAGTAGTGGTTAAAATTCCACCGGTGTAAAAAACTAACATACCTCTTTGGTTAAAACAACGCGAGACCGCGTTTAGCTTAGCCAGAATCACAAATGACGAAACGAAATTTTCTCATTGAATTGCAAATATTGATTCGGAGACGCTAGAACACGTATCAGACCTAATTTTAAATCCTCCGGTAACTGATAAATATTTAACTGTTAAAAACAGATTAATTTCTGAGTTTCAGGATTCCGAAACACAACAAATGAAAAAACTACTGTCTGATTTACAGCTAGGTGGCAAGAAACCAAGTTTCTTACTTAGACAAATGCGCGAACTCTCACTGAACAAAATTAGTGAAGATTTTTTAAAAAATCTTTGAATGCAACCATTACCGGTTAACGTACAAGCTATTTTATCAGCTTCAACTGACAATTTTTCGCAATTAGCACACATCGCGGACAAGGTATGCCAAATAACAGAGAGTTCACAACCTATTGTGTATTCCGCCTCACATAGCGAAAATTCGAACACGGTTGTGCTTTCAATCGTTTCTTCGTTAGCGTAGCAAATTGAAGCTCTCACTACGCAAGTTAATCACTTAAGCAGGGAAAGAAACAGGCAAAATGTTACAAATTCCCGTAAACGCTCGCCTTTAACAATAACAATCGGAATCCTTCCTATTGTCGCTATCACAACCAGTTCGGAGAGAAAGCCCGTAAATGTATTGCACCATGTGCGTTTAATTAAAAAAAACTAGAATTTGCCGCTACACCAAATCAAATCGCTGGAAATTGTGTAGAGGCTAAAACATCAAATCGGTTACACTTATACGATGCGGGTATCAATATGAAATTTCTAATTGATACAGGTAGTGATGTTTCCGGCATTCCCCCACCTAAATATAAAAACATAGCACCAAACCATTCTTTTGAACTGTTCGCTGCAAATAATACTAAAATAAAAACTTTCGGTACCAAAACTATTAATTTAAGTTTTGGGTTTAGACGAAATTTAAAATGGGATTTCATAATCGCTGATGTTTCATTTCCTATAGTAGGAGCTGATTTCTTAGCACATTTTGGCTTAATTGTGGACTTAAAACAACGTAAACTCATTGATAACCTTATCACAAACCTTAGTATCCTAGGCAATTTAGAACGAAATAACCAATTTCACATTAAAACTGTTTCTGAAAATTCTATTTACAGCGATATTCTAAAGCAATTCCCTGATTTAACCAATCCATCAATTCATAACAAAATTGTGAAACATAACACAGTGCATTTCATCGAAACTAAGGGTCAACCCGTCCACGCTAAGGCTAGGAGACTTCGGCCGGAAGTTTATGAACAAACTAAAAAAGAATTCGAATACATGATGGAACAGGGAATTTGTCGTCCTTCGAAAGCAATTGGTCTTCTCCGTTACACGTTGTCAACAAAAAGCCTAACGGAATACGACCAGTAGGTGATTACAGAGCACTTAATGCAGCCACAATCATAGATGCATATCCGATACCACATATTCAAGAGATTTCGGTCAACTACTTTTTAATAAAACAATTTTCTCAAAATTAGACATTGCTCGGGCATATCACCACATTCCAATTCATGAAGATGATATACCCAAAACAGCGATAATCACCCCATTTGGTTTATTTGAATTTCCGTACTTAAATTTTGGTTTAAAGAATGCGGCTCAGACATTTCAACGATTCATGCATGAAATTTTAAGAGGCCTTGATTTTTGTTACACCTATTTGGATGACATTTTAATTTTCTCAGAAAACGAAAATTTACATAAGCAACATGTAACTAAAGTACTTCAAAAACTTAACAGTTATGGACTTTAACCCAACGTTTCGAAATGTGTTTTTGGTGTTCCGGAGATATAATTTTTAGGCCATCTCATTACCCAAAACGGGACAAAACCTCTACCTAATAAGGTAGAAACAATAATCAATTTAAAAAAACCGGAAACTGTTAGTGAATTGTGGTAGTTTTTAGGAATGTTAAATTTCTATCGTAGATTTATACCGCATGCAGCGCAAACACAAGCTCTTCTTAGTGAATTTTTAAAAGGTTCCAAGAAAAACGACAAAAGTAAAATTTCCTGGTCAGATCAAACAATTGCAGCTTTCGAGAAATCGAAACAAGAACTAGCAAACGCTGCAATGTTAACACACCCTAAGCCAAACGCATCCCTTATACTTCAAGTAGGTGCATCGGATTACGCAATAGGTGGGGCACTTAATCAAAACGCAGCAGCAGGACTCGAACCCTTAGCCTTCTATTCTAGGAAACTTCATGCTGCCGAAACTATAAATATAGTGCTTACGACAGGGAGCTATTGGCAGTCTATGCAGCTATCAAACACTTCAGGTTATGCTAGAAGGACATAATTTTACAATCTTTACGGGCCATAAGCCATTAACATTTGCTTTTAAGCAAAAACTAGACAAATGCTCTCCGAGACAGAATCGGCAACTTGATTTCATTTCTCAGTTCACAGCAGACATTAGATACATAAAAAACACTGAAAATGTAGTCGCGGACACATTGTCGCAAATTAATGAAATCACAATGCCTGGTCCGATCGATTATAACGAAATCGCATCAGCTCAATTAGGTGATAACGAATTAATTAACTTATTAAATTTGGATAATTCCTTGCAATTAAAAAAGATTAAAATTCCTAATTCTAACTTAGAATTATATTGCGATGTGTCAACTGATTCTGTACGTCCCTATGTACCTCAAAAGTTTAGGAAAGTTTCTTTTGATAGCGTTCACAATTTAGCTCACCCCGCAATTAGAACCACGTCTAAATTAGTTCGTAATCGTTTTGTGTGGCCTAACATTAACAAATATTGTACAGCTTGGGCTCGACAATGCATACCTTGTCAACGCTCTAAAGTACACAGACATACGGTCGCACCGCTTCAGAAATTCAGTGACACGTCTACACGGTTTGATCATGTGTATATAGATCTAATCGGTCCGCTTCCACCACCACAAGGATCTGCGTTCTGCATGACCGCAATTGATCGCTTCATCAGATGGGCAGAAGCTACACCTATTCCTGACATTAAAGCAACCACAGTAGCGGACGCTTTTTACTCAACTTGGATTGCTCATTTTGGTGTTCCTACTACAATCACTACCGACCAGGGACGCCAATTCAATACCTCCCTATTTCTAGCTCTTGCTAGACTTCTGGGGGTACAGCGAATACACGCACCACAGCGTACCACCCTCAAAGCAACGGGCTGATTGAAGAATTTCACCTTCGACTAAAGGCAGCAATCATGTGCCATGCAACTGTAAAATGGACAGAAATTCTCTTCCAACTATTCTTCACGGTTTTAGAGCAGCGCTTAAGGAAAACTTGGGCTGCACATCAGCGGAATTAGTGTATGGCAAAACTCTCCGATTACCAGGTGAATTTTTCATCGCAACTAAAGTGGCAAGCAATCCAGTTCGATTTTTTGAACGACTGCGAACTCACATGCAGAATCTACAACCCAAACCCCCACGTTCGCGGGGTAAGCAAACTATTTTTGTGCACAACGAAATACACAAGTGTACACACGTGTTTGTGAGACGAGATTCAGTTCGTCGACCACTTCAAGCACCTTATGACGGCCCGTACCTTGTTATGAAACGCAGTGATAAGTTTTACAAAGTGAACATTCACGGCAAGCTTACATCGATCTCAATTGATAGGCTGAAACCTGCGTTTACGCATAATGTGGACGATACTCTTCACATAGAAAAGAGTGATACAGAGACCAAGCCAAGCCTTCGGAAAACTCGTTCTGATCGTCGTGTTCACTTCCCTGATTATTTCGTATCATCACGATGATACTGGAGGGGAGTATGCGGCGGTGTCCATCAAAAACCCATTTCCCGTCGGGAACAAGTGACGTCTCGACGGTCAAGTACGTTCTCGTGGGAAAGTATCCCAGGATGGACACCCCGGCGCTGATGTCCTAAGGGAAGTCAACCTCTGACCTTCCTTGATCTAGCCAACAGTAAGGGCCGCAGTGTCAAAGTACACCGCGCGAAGGGAACTTTGGACCAATAGAAGAACGGTTTCACCGAATACGTCCAAAAAGAAGTGACTACACACCACGTGTCACTTTCGTGGGCGGGACGTATTCCACCTTTAAGGAGACTCTGGAATCCTGAAAGAGGAGCGACACCAACTCAGAGACATGATCTAACTTCAACAGTATCTCTAATTCCAGCCAGCACCTGCGCCCCAGCATTTTCCAGCTGTCGTTTAACGCAGCCTTCATCAGGAGCAAATACTGGTGCGCTCCACAGCACTGTCTGTAACAGAACATTATCGCACCGGTTTATCACTGCGGCTTAACCCCCGCGGCATAGTAAATTTATGGAAAAGTTCTCATAAAGAAATTATTTGAAAGAGTTTAAATTTTATTTCAATACATTTATTTTATGATTCCTTTCACTCTCATTTTCGAATATTGAAAGAATCAAAATTTACTGGAAATAACAGAATGATTAAAATTGAATATAATCTATTTCAAGAATGTTTTTTAATTATCAGTTTGGGATATTACATGTAAAAATTACATCTATTTAAGTAATAATATTTAATGGATAGTTTGTATTATTAATAATTGATCTACATTGTTTAAATTAGATTCATCTTATAACGAAGTGCAGAAGGCTATACTCTTATGACCATTTAAAAATCTTATTAAATTAATATTTTATATATTTTTTTTTAAAAAAAAGGCGAGCTGAGTCAAAGTAAGTTTTAATTCATAACATATTGATTTTCTGGTTTGTAATACACCTTTATTGTGACCATAGTGTTTTATTTATTTGGATGAAAATGAATGTGATATATATATATATATATATATATATATATATATATATCAGATTCTTTATATTTAAAACAATTTAAATATATTTTATGCTTTTACTTGTTAAAGAAAGGTAAAGAAAAATTATGTACTGACCGTAAAATCTGGCATATAATGCACACCATCGTATAACGCGCACCTATACTTTTAAAAAGTAGCAATTTTCAATTTTTATGTTTATTGGGTGTTAATGTGCACCCCCTTTTTCACGAAGAAACCTAGATGTATGTGCGCAATGCTGTTAAAGTTTGGAAGTCATTTCTCTCTCTTCTAAGCTTTAGTAAAAAATAGTATACATCTAGATGTACAACCCTTTAAGTGCATAAGGAATGCCATTTCTTTTAAATAAACAATATTTTGATCTATGTAGAAATCTAATTTTTTTCCTATGCTCACGTTTTTTTAAAGCTTTCATTTTTATACCTGGCATGCAACGTGCACACGTAAAATTCAATCTTATTTTTTGTGTTAAAAGTGTACATCATACGCTAGATTTTACGATACATATTACCACAACAATGCCAATGTGCAAGATAACTTGCCAAGTTGGTGACCCTGATTTTGCATGTGTCGTATGCGCCAGATTGACAACCATGTGTTTTATTACATATAATTTCGTCAATAGGGTTGCAATAATATATGTAAGAACCAAAAATTAATACAGCTTGGGTACAAAAATTCCTATATGCAGGTATGTTGTACACAAGTGGAAAAACATAAGGAATCTTGGTACTTACGTATTATCGCAACCAATTTGCGACATTATATGAAACGAAGCACCTGTTTGCCAATTGAGCACGTACAACACACAGGAAATCGGAGGATACTTGCGTGTTATCGCCAACTCTAAATAACACGATGAGTTGGCCACCCTGATTTCCTATGTGTGGTACATGCTGAATTGGCAACCAAGGGCTTAATTTCATATAATGTCACCAATAGGTTGCAATAAGACACAAGTACCAATGGGGGTTGCTAACTAGGCAAGTTATTATTAGATTTGGCATTTGTTGTGATAATACTAAGTGCTGAAATCAGTAGTCTGACACACATGAAGACCCAAAAATTTAAAATATAGTTTTAAACACGCTTTTATCGAACTAAAATCTCAATATAAGAATAAAATGATTAACGAGAGAATTAATGTCATTGTGGTAAAAGCGTGGGGGCCTTTGTACTACATTTTTACTCTAACTCTGCATTTTGGAATAGAACTAGTAAGAAATTATAACAATATTGAGCACCCCACACTTTTATACGCAGTTATTATTTTTCCGGTTTCAATTTCTTTATTTCTTTCTGCTTCTTTTCTTGGCATTTCTAAATACCTTGTGTTCTATTTCTTTAAATCCTGGCACTCATATTTTTCTAATTTGTTTTCTATAAAAAATTACTTACATTTTTGCTTTTTAATGTAATTCCTTTTTTGCCAGGAATAAGCCATTCTTTTAAATTATTTTCATTTTGAGTTCGTAGTGGGAAACTGTCATTGATTGAAAACTATCGGATGGCAAAATTTTATTTGCAGCGATTTCAAAACCACTTCTAAAAGATATTTAATGTGTAGTGTACTGATAACAAATTAGTTCCTGTATATATATATATTGTTCCAATGTGTGATATTTTTTGAACTGTTGTTTTATCCTTCATGTGTAATATTTATAAAATTGTATTTTTTAAACCTTTTATCTTGTTTCTAAATTATGAATGCTTTATTTTTAATTTGCACTAATTTCATTTCTGCTTGTTAGCACAAATCTTGATTTTTAATATTTCCACTCATAATTTGTTTTAAATTTTGCGCATAGTTCTGAATTTTTATAATTTTTTTTTTGTATTTTATGGATAAAAATTAATTTATGAATTTCATACGTTTTGCAGTTTCTGCCAAAGACCATTGGTTTCTCATTGTAGCCTTTGTCGTTATGCTCTAAATACTGATATGGGCATAGCATATCACTACATGTGTTATGCTAAATTTTGTAGATAGTCATTTCGAAAACTATATAATTATGAACAACCTTTGTAAAAATTTTACTCTAATGAGAAAACTTTCAAAATTCCTCTCAGAACCATCTATCTATAAATTCTGCAGTAAATAATTTAGATGACTCGCATATCCTAACATGTAATTTATTTGAAACAACACTGTTTGAAAGGCATTTTCACTCACATTTCGTAACTCAAGGACATGATTTGATAAAAAAAATAATAAAGCTGTTTATTTATGTACTTTTACTTCCTATATTTACAATGATAATTCAATGTATATTACACTAAAACATAATCTGTTCTGCACAAATAAGGATGGAGTTGACTATAATATGGATTAGATAGTGTTTATAAAAAAAAAATTTCAAAAATCTCACTTATATTCTTGTTTATTTTTTAATGTATATATGTATGTGTACAATTTCCAGAATAAATATTTCAACAATATGATTTTGGTTTGTTTTATTTTTCTTGTTAACAGTGAATAATTGAAAAAAAAAGGTATTGAAAATAAAATGCTGTACACTAAGTAAAATGGCTAGATTATGATTCTGTTGGTCCTTGGAATATTATTTTTTCTTCTTAATGGGTACTGAAAACTTCTCTAAAAACTCTTTTCAGTTGGTTAAAAACTTGTGCATTTTAAATGTTTTGTTAATGCAAAAATCTACTGTTTTAGTTGTTTTTACATTCTTCTAAAGACTGAAATTTTTAAGTATTTTAATTTTAAAAAAAACATTAACTTAAAAACTATAATATTTGGTTTCATTGGTGATAGGAGAGTGTAAAATCAGTTTATTTAACAAAAAACAAGCTTAATTTGTAATATAGCAATGTATTTTCTTTATTTCCATCTGGATGGATGTGTTTCTATTTAAACAAAACAATTGATAAAAAGAGTACTTACACACCTGGGCCTAATGAGTGTTATTTTAGTCAAAAGGATTTTTTCTTCAGGTTACATAATATGTAAAAAATTATTTTTTTCTGGCATTGTTTTGAGATTTTTACTTTGAAAAATCTGTTATTTATCATAATGTTTCCTAGATATTTCTAATAACTTATTATTGAAGGGCTGAATTTTTTTAAATAAAAGTTAATTTTCTGCTTGTATATGATTTTAAGGAAACAATATAATGCTTCTAGAAACATAAATATAACTTAGAATAAACCAAATTGCTTCTGGAACTAGTTCAAATTGCATACACATTTGTTTAACCATTACATCGAATTTATTTTTGCAGTTTTCAAAGATTTATATTTGCGGTATATAAGTTCGAAGACATGCAGTTTGTGATCAAATAATAGTTGCATTTTTTCCCCCAAAAAAGTAATATTTTTGTTGATACATGCGTATTATCGCCACCGTATTGGCGCCATTATATAAAATGAAGTACATGGTTGCTAATTCAGCGCGTACGACACATGCGAAATCATTACTGCCAAAATTTGACGAGTTATCTTTAACTTAGGCACTTTCGTGATAATACGTGGGTACCTTTTTGTTGCACACAATAAATGTAAAAAGAATTTTGATTTCGAAGTTAAGTGTAAAAATTTCATGAAATGAAAATAAAATATATAATACGTAAGATGAAGAAAGTGAAAATTTACAACTTAGGTATCACATTTTTATATCCTTAAGATTTGGGTTAATACATATTTTTCTGTTAAAAATTCATATTAGATACAACAGTATCGAAAATGCATGCTATACATACTCATTTTATTGTTTTAAACTCTTCTCTCTCTCTCTCTCATATTTGATACATTAACAAATTCAAAAATGAGCGCATTGTATACTCATTTTGTTCTTTCATTCTCAAAAATTTGATCCCATAACAGGTTCAAAAATGAGAATGTACTTGTTGCTCAAAATGAGAATATGCGATTCTCAAATTTGAGTACGTGTGCATCGGAGCTATTTTGAGAATGCGAAGTACTCAAAAGTGTGAGTAGTTTGCTCTCAGTTTTGAAAATCGTTTCTCGCAGTGCAGTCCGTAGTTTTAAATTTTTTGTGCCATTGATTGATATATTTTCCAGTTGGAGGCCCTTTTCCAAATAGGGATTGAAAATGCCGTTGCACAGCAGATGTGGACTTCGTTTTGCTAAATTCAAGAACAAAAAAAAAAAAAAAGGCCTTAACAGCTACAGACACCACTATTTCGAATGAATAGTCACAAAACACGCCCGCTATTGCCTACTTTACTTCCGTAAGGGGTCGAGATATAAACTTTGAGAGTGCATCTACTCTCTTTATGGTCGCTGCAGGGATGTCTTAAGGCATGGGCCTCGTCTCGTTCTCCACTCAGCCTTAATAAGATCTTGATCCGAATAATTTCAATGGTCAAATGTTTTTTATGGTTGTATTCACCGAAAAACTGGAGATTTTGGACAATATGTCAACTGGCTACATGTGATGATCGCCATCCACGTCATCCTAGGCCTACCAGTCTAAAGGCGGCTTGCGCGATTGTGTTGCACGTTTATTTGTTTCGGGTTATTGTTTGTAGGTGTATTTTACAACGTATGCTAAGTACTGTCTACTTTTAAGGGTCATAGGTGGGGCCTACTTTTGCGTAGGGGCCCAGGGCCTCAAGAAGACGTCCCTGGGTCGCTGTGGTTGTGAGTGTCTTTGACTGTTTCTGTTTTACAGCATCTAGAAAGTATATACTTCTTTAGGAATCACCCTGTATATTCTTAGCTATAAGATTTACATTTAATATAATTTCATTTGAAAATTTGTACTAAGAATACACTACACAGTTTTTTCAGATATGAAGTTTCTGACTTGTACTTTGTGTTAGTTTTTTGAAACTATGCACAACATACCCTGCAGTAAGTTTGTGGTCTGAGCTGTTTTTGAACTGTTTTCTGTCACCTGAGCTGTTTCATCTGTGTTTCATAGACAAACTATTTTTTTTAAAAATTTATCATACCAGAAATTTTTTTTTTTTTGATGCCTCTATTTAATATTTTATATGAAAACTACGCTATATGAATTCTATTAAAGTGAAAATCTAATTTTTATGAATTCCAGGTCAATCGATATAATTTTGAATGGATTTTCTTCTACTCACATTGTTACTATGCCTGGGTCAAAATTTTAAAAGCTTTTCTCTCAGATTTTGAAAATCTAAGTTGAGCTGAAATTATCTATACACAATTGTTTCGGATGACAATACGATAATTTAATTATAATTAATGGAAATTAATCGATTAAAACTAATTATATAAAGAATTAAATTTTTCTCATAATTCCAATTGTTTACAACGTGAAAAAGTTGAATGAAACCAGCAAATTGAAGTAACCCCTTGTAAAATTTTAAAAAGTTTAAAAAAAAATACGCATGTGTTACGCAAAACTTTGCTATTTTGTGCTGTCTATTGAAAATTAATATTAAATGACAGTAAAATAAATTTTTACGCAAGAATCATGATACAGCAACGCGGAGAGATATTGAATTCCTGTTCATAGATGAAATATCAGTGGTTCCCTATGAGTTACTATGAATGATTGACATGCGCTTGAGACAGCTTAAGATTAGTAGATATGTATCACAATAATAAAAAAAAAATATTACAAATGAATATATGCAACTCAGCCCCAGGGACGTTTTAAGACTCTTTGAAGCCCTGGGCCCAGAGGAATCTTAAGATTTTAGGAGGCCCTAGACTATATGCTAATCAAAAATACTTGTTTAACAATAATTTAAAACAAATAAATGTGTATGATTCACAATCTCAGAAACTTAGGCACAAACCGGCTCGACCGATGGCCGCATTTCAACTGAATGAGTTGAATGGTTGTTTATGGTATTAGACCTAGGGCTATGCCAAGACATGGACAGCGGTCATCACTTTTATCAATTGACATGCAGTTTGAAATTCCTTGTTTTTCGCAGAATATGTACGGGAATAATATTTAACCATTAAAATTATCTGGATCACGATCTTATCAATAAAGAGTTGAGAACGAAACGAGATCCCAACCTAGGGTGAGGCCCAGTTGACCCATGCCTTAAGGCGTCCCTGCTCAGCCCACTCACATTGTGTATTTGGTTTTAAAATGTATCATCAGTTCTTGAATAAATTTAATTTGACTCAACGTTCCCTTCCACTCTTAAAATTTAAGGCAAGGGTGCCCAACACAAATGACCTCTCGGGCCACTTCGGAAAAACAATATAATCCCACAGGTCGCATATAAAAAATATATGTTTATATTAGATTTGGACCTATTACAAACATTTATTGGAGTGAAAATTTTAAACAGATAACGATGTATTATTATTGTTTTCATTGTTTTTCATGTATATATACATAGATAGTAAAATAATAATAATGCAAAGATCAAATAATGTTTAATTTATTTAATTAGTGAGATATTTGTTTCTCAACTCTTTCAATTAGTTTTTCAAATCAATCTCAATGCATGTATTTCCGTATCATAATTACTGTTACATGTTTTCGTTAGCTAAGTTTGAGCGCTATTTATGTTTGATAAATTTCCTTTTTAAAAAAAAAAAGATTCTCAGTAACAGATGCAACGTGATAAAATAGAGTTATGGGATTTATTTGTTAAAAAAACACTGAAAACAAAAATATTGCACAAAATAATCGTATTTTGTAAAGTTGTAAAGAATCTCGCGGACCGCAAAATTATTCCGGGCCGCTGGTTGGCAGCCCCTGATTTAGGATATAAAAAAAAATTATGTTACAAAGTGTGAAGTTTGAAAAAAAACCTTATATATATATATATATAGTAACATAAAATGAAAAAAATACATAGCATAATAAATTGATAATACAAAATTATATCACTAACAAAGCTAGAAGATTTAAACCAGATTTCAAGAAACACAACTTTAAAAAATGATGGAAAAGTCTATTGTACAAGAATTAACTAAGTGTATGTATAACATGAAACAGAATTAGAACTTTAAAATGTAAGAAACCAGAAGAGTCAATGGACTAAAATGAAGACCTATTATGATTTCTAAAGCTGTTGCTGAATCACAACCAGCAAAATTAGGGTTAAATATATTTTGTGGATCCAACCTTCCCCGTTCAGCAGATATTTTCGACATAATAGCAAAACATAACCATACTGAAAAGTTAGGCCTAAATCCAACCACGTGTAATTTGCAACCAACAGAAAAATAAAATAAAAATAATAGAAAATATGAAAGTAAATGAATCTTAACAAGATAAAAATAATTTTGAAAAGGAAAAAAAAATGCAATCAACAAGAGAGCTTAAAAAAAAAGATCTGTACAATCAAGAGCAATCACGCTAAATGACCGTTAAAAATGACGTGTTAAATTGGTAAAACCAGAAACAAAAATTAGTGGCGCCACCTGGATAGTTTTATTGTAATTAAACTAAGCAAACAAAAACATATTGAAAATAATAAAAAATAGGAGGAGAAAAAACAAAGAATAATACTTAAACATTAAAAAGGAGAATTAGAGAGATAACTTAGAAATATATTTAAAAATGAATTTACTTGGATAGTTGTAGTCCAAGCAATTATTGCAGAATAGCTTAAAATTATTTTGCTTTTAACATCATTATCTGTGACTAATATATATATATATATATATGTGTGTGTGTGTTGTGGCTGAGTGGTAGTGTATCGCGCTTCCACGCCACAGGTCTGGGGTTTAAATCTCGAGCTGGGCAAGGTCAACTCAGCCTTTCATCCCTTCATTGGGTCGATAAGTGAGTACCAAGCTTACTTGAGAACTTAACATTGGGGGTTTCACGTCAGACTGACTACTTGACCGAAACATCTGCACATGCACCCCAGTGCCCAAGGTCGCGTATACTGAGATAGGCACAGTTGGCCTTGACCTTTATGAGCTGTTGCGCCACTAAGTTTAGTTCAGTGTGTGTTGTCATTTAACAACAAAAGCTGGTACTATAAACTTGAAGGATTGCTTTATTTAGTGATATATATATACAAATTTTTTTAATGTAACTATCATATATTTTTTTTTATTGTTCAGGGTGTTCCGATCCTTTCTGCTGTGGATGACATTCAAGTTTTACTGGATGATCACATTTTAAAAGTTCAAACTATGAGAGGTTCACCTTATATAAAACCTTTCGAAACAGAAGTAAAATTGTGGGAAGAAAAATTGCTTTTAGTTCAAGATGTGCTAGATTCATGGTTAAAAGTAAGTCATTAGTCTTCTGTAATTTTCTGATCAATGTTGCATAGATTGAGCAATTTATTTTATTTTCGGTTTATATTTAGTATCTTATATACAGTCAATATATATTTTCTATTTTCATGTTTGTTTAAATAAGTTTGTATTGATATTTATTTTGTAGTGTCAAGCAACATGGTTATATTTAGAACCAATTTTTAGTTCTGAGGATATAATGCAGCAAATGCCTGTTGAAGGAAGAAAGTTCGGTACTGTTGATAAGAGTTGGAGGGAAACTGCAACAAAAGCGGTAATGTCTCATGCATTTTACTTAGTTGTAAAATGTTTATCAATTTACCTTTTTTTTATTATTTAAATATTAGCTATGTTTGCTGAAATTCTCTTAGTTTGTTGAGTTAATGTTTTGACCACATCCGTTTTTGTAAAATTCATAGATCTGTATAATTTTTTTAATCATAGTATTTGCTTGTTATACCTTAAATTAAGATATAGCATATTTTAGAAATATTGTTTATTATATTTGAAAATATATGCTGTTTTTTTTTCTTTAAAATCAAGTCTTTGTGTGATATAATTAATATATTCATTTTATTTAAAAGGAATACAAGAAAAAAAGTGCTGCTTATATATACCTAGTATCCATAAGCTCTGTTACAACTATAAAATGTTGTTGGGAATATAAAAAAAAACCTTTTTTTCAAAACTAAACCTTTTTAAATTTTTATTTTATCTTTAAATTTAACATATTTCACCTTTCATTCAAAATGATCACCTATTGACTTTCCACGTCCCTTAAGTCTCTTTGGCAATCATCTATCGTGGCACGCACTACCTCCATGTGAATTTCTCTCCATTGCTTCTTCCTTTAAGGGGGTCCGGCATGTCCATATGAGCCCATGTTACATTGCGTAAATTTATGTACCTTTTTCTCAGAAACTACTTACTTCTCATGAATAAAATTTTTGCAGTAGGTTATGTGTACTATCAATAACATTTTAACGAAGGGTTTTGTCTTTTTGTTAAAAATTAAATTAGTTATGAATTTTTAAAAAAGTCCAATTTTTTTTCTTAAAATTTAGTCTCAAAAAGTCATATCTGAAAAAGTTTTCTAGATCTATCTAATTATCTCCATAAAAATGTGTAAACATGTTAAAAGTCTGCTCACTGAAAATTTGAGGATTATATGATAAGTAGTTTTTGAGAAAAAGGGTTACATAAAGAGAAAAATATTGCGTTTTGAGAAAATAGGCTTTAAAGCAAAATTTTTAAATTTTTTGAGCATTTACTTTTTTTAGTACTTTCCAGAAGCATATTAAGCATTTGTTTTACTCTCTGCTCATACTAAACACTCTTCTAATTTTCTTTTTTTCATTATTTTTAACAATTTTGCCTATTTGGGAGGTGGGGGATCTCAAGATGCTTTTGTTGGTCTATACGAATCCTACGTGTATCTATTTTTTGAAGCATGACACGTATTTATAACTTGGTTCAATATCATAATGCTTTAAGATCATTAATTTTGCTACATGACTCCTATTGAATTGTGAAATAGCCATATTTACCCTTAATTTTATAGTTTTTAATTCCACAAATGTAGATCTTGCAATCACTGACCATATGGTGTTATTAACTGACTTATTTGGGGGGTTCTGTGTTTTTCCATGTAAACATTTTCTAAATAACATAGGATCACCTAGATCTCTAAAAACTGGCTTCATTTAATTCATTATGGTGTATGTGATTATGATCATAGTGCCTTTCGTTACATTCAACTGCTGTCTTTTTAAACTTGCACCACGCATTTTTTTCGGAGGACACAGTCCTTATTGAGGGCTCTCGTTTGAAGACAGAAGATAAAAATAAACAGCCCAAACAGCAGTTTTCATGCTGTGTATATCATTGATATTATTTCTAATAGCCATACCATAATATCTTTGAATTTCTTACATTAAAATGTTGGTAAATCGATTACGACCTCTTAGGCTTTTTCAATAATTTAACTTTTTTTTCTCTGTTTCGTTTTTAAGATCTAAAAGACGTGTACCCATACACTTTTGGATAAGCCCAATAAACTCTAATTTTTCCACTTGGACATCTTATAGATTCGCACTCATCAGAAACTTATGCAAGGGGAAACACAGGTGCTCCTAGCAGAGCTCATTTGATGCGCATCAAGGAGTAGCTTCATTTAAAAAAATTAATAAAAATAGTCCTAACTATGGTATTTTCTCATATCATGTATCATTTTAAACAGAAATATTTGAACTTTCAGAAAATATAAAAAAGTAAAAATCGATAATATTTCGAAAATTCATGTGCCGGAACGTTTAAGATTGTTCCGATTGGAATGCCATGTTTGGCACACCTTTGTTTTTAGTACTGGTCACAATTTGTAGACGAGTGGATTTAAATCCGGACTGATGGAAGGCCAAACTTTGTATTCTATGAAGTCCGGCATACTCTCTTTTAATAACCCTCGAATCGTCTTCACTTTATGAGCAAGAGAAGTGAGTCCTGTTGAAAAGTCCTATAATTTCAACGGAACAGGTTTACATTCCGAGGTTTCACTAATGATTGTAGAATTGTTTTTTGATAACCTTTACCATATTTTCTCTACCATAAGGAATTACTACTATAATGAATCTCTGAGATGCCTACATACTTGATACCCCACTAAACTGTTAAGGAAACCGGATGATGTCTTTCAGTGCGCATTTAATCTTCTCCTTAGCTTCTTGAGCATTCCTTGTGTTTACGTGGTTCTTCAACGTCTCGTCGGTAAACATAACTCATCCATGGCCATTATGAGCGTGCCTTCGCTACAGTGCTTTTGTTTTGAGTTACCTTGGCACTTTGATTTCTTTGTAAGAAAATTGCCAGTTATTCTTCGATAACTTCTTAGTGTAAGGTCTTCGTTTGCTATGCGACACATTTTTCTTTTTGATACATCCATCTGTTTAGCAAGAAGATTCTTCTTTCGACAAGGATTTCGACAAATGCTTTCTCTGATTGCTTTAACGAGAGCTGATGTTCTCACCGAGCTCAGACGACCGCTTCTAGTACAGTCTTCAATTCTGGTAGCCCCAGAAAATCTCTTAATCGATAAATGAATAGCCTTTTGGTGTCTAAATGCTTAAGAGCCTTAAAAATCTCCGACAGGCTCTCCTTTTTTGATGCAGAGAAATATGTGCTGCGGTTTTTTGTTTAATGCTATGATGCATTTAGAATAACAGACGTGAAAGACTGAAATCTTCTGAAAAATATTACGAACGACCCCTAGTGACGAAATTTGCAATCGCCTGTTGCGTTTGCAGACAGCATATGATCTGGAATTTTTGTATCAGGCACGATTAGGTTTATACACAGTGCGACAAATAAGTTTTAAGATTCGTCCCAGGGCGCAGGCTGTAATGGCGCATTAGTGCAAATGAGCATGTATCATAATGACCATTGCCTGCTGGCACACTGGCAACAAATTGCGCGCAGTTAGTTAAGTAGTTAAGAGAAGACAAGCGTTATTACAGAAGTGGATTTTTTTAACGTTGATTTTTTAAGATCGAGCTGTAATCAAATTTCACGCAAAACTTGGTAAAAGTGCTTCAGAAACATACCAACTCCTGAAACAAGTTTATGGTGATTGTTGTTTAAGTGGATCAAATGTTTTTGTATGGCCCCTACCTTTTTTTTAATGGAAGAGATACAGTAGAAGATGATCAGCGTAATGAAAGGCCAATTTCGTCTAGAACACCTGAAATTATTGATAAAGTATGAAATTTTGTGGCAACTGATCGCTGTGCGTCATTAAGAATGATGGCAGACTCTTTAAACATCAACAAAGAAACAATTCGAACCGTTCTGCTTGAAGATTTGGGCAAAACTAAAGTCTGTGCTAAATTTGTGTAGGAAAAGAGTGCAAGTTTTCTTTTATTTCTTTTGATTTTTATTGTAAGAGATGGCACCACTAATCGAAACCACGTGAGTTTTAGCTGCGCGATACGGTGAGGTCATGTATTTATGAGGGGGCAGAAAAGAAAAACTGGGAGTGGCACCAAAGCTTGAACGAAGGCAGGTCAGAGGAAATCGGTCTCTCCGTTGTTTTGAGAAAGAGTACGTGTTTTCGGAATTGGTATGATGCTATCTCGAATTATTTAAAACCCCTTGTAAATAGTAAATGTTTTAGTTGTGTTTTTAATAAATTAGGTTATTTTAACTCTGCGTGCTTATTTTAACATTAAAATCGAACCTTCCCCTAGACGCCGTCCCACATTTGTTCCCTACACTTTAATACCTGAACAAAAAGCAATGAGAAATGCATACCGCTGAAAACGATCCGAACTTCTTGAAGTTCATTTGTACAGGTTAAGATACCCAGTGTTTCCAATATGACCCTGAAACAAAGCGACAAAGTGCGGAATGGAAGTCAGAAAATTCACCGCAAGCGGAAAAAACAAGGAAAATTCCATCCAAAATCAAAACAATGCTTATTACATTCTTCAATGCTGGGGGTATTATCCACAAAGAATTTATTTCAACTGGACAAACAATTACAGGGAAGTACTACTTAGCTGTTTTAAAGCGTCTGACGTACAGAATTCGCATTTGTTCAGGATATCGGACTGAAAGCAGTTGGTGTTTGTTACACGACAATGCACCTCCCTTATTATTCGTCCATTTTTGGCAAAAAAATAATGTCTGGGTGTTGAATCATCCACCGTATTCACCTGATTTAGCACCTTGTGACGGTTAAAGTGTAGTATAGGGGCCTTGGCAATGTCAATGGTTTTTGGCGACTAAATTCGATCGCGAATCTATTTCTCTTAGCGATAGGTGACCGGAAGCCAGAATTAATTCGTTATCTCACCATAATATCTATATAAAAATCGCGAAATCGAAAGAAAAATCGCCAAATCGAAAGGCAACTATACTACACTATACTTCCCTATACTACACTTTAACCCCTTGGGACTTCTCCCTATTCTCAAAAATTAAAAAAAATGTTATTTTGAGAATATTTCAACCATATACAAGTAGCTTCGACGCATGCTTTGTAGGTAATTCCACAAAGGGATTACAACAGGCGTTTGATTCTTTAATAAATCACTGTAACAAGTGCATTGAAGCCGGAGGGTCTCATTTTGAATAAAAAACCAAAACAGGAAATAATTTCTTGTTTCCATTTCTTTTTACGGACACAGTCTTAAAACTTATTTGCTGCACTGTGCATTTACTTTATTTACACACTTTGTATTGAATTAATTATAAATACACATGCCATTTCAATTTTGTTTTAGGCTGCAGATCCACATGTTCTTATTGCTACCTCTCATCCAAATATGCTTCAAGATTTGCAAGAATGTAATGTTCTTTTGGATGAAATTCAAAAAGGGTTAAACGATTACCTTGAAAAGAAAAGACTTTATTTCCCAAGGTTTTTAAAATGCTATATTAATTTACACGTTGTAATTAGTTGCATTAATTTACACAATTAAACTTTGCTTTTATTTTTGAATTTTTTTTTTCTTGATTGACTTGATATCTTGTTTTTCATTTTCTCTGACATTTTTTAGTCCAGTATTAATGCGTATGCATGCATTTATTTTGATAGATTTTTCTTCTTATCTAATGATGAACTACTTGAGATATTGTCTGAAACTAAAGATCCTCATCGAGTCCAGCCACACTTGAAAAAATGCTTTGAAGGCATTGCCAGATTAGAGTTTACCAAGGACAATGAAATTGTGGGCATGATATCAGCTGAAAAAGAGAATGTTCCGTTATCTAAAAAGATTGTGCCAGCTGCTGCTAAGGTACATATACGAAACAAAAGTTTATGTTTTAAATTTGGGGCAGATATAATATAATTAAACTTTTCTATAAATATTGTTTTATTTTTAGTCTTTAGGTGCTTAATATTTTCTTTGAGGTAAAATCTAATACAGACTATTAGAATTGTTGTTGTGTGTTTTATCCTGAGATGACGAGAATCCCATTAGAAAGACGAGATATGTAAGAACAGAAACATATAATACAAACACAGAAAAATATAGACTTTTTATTATGAACGATGATCCCAGCATAGAACAGAAGGGGTGCGCTGCTTTCCATTCGAGACGGGAAACCATTTCAGGCGAAAGTCCGACTTCTTTCCCCGAAGATACATCCGTGCCTTATTCGGGATTCGAACCCGAGCCCATTAGATTACAAACCGAGGGTCATAACCACCATACTGGCTGAGCGGCAATAGTACGATTAAATTGAGAATTTAATTTAAATTTGACTTCATTAGTATATAATTATCTTATATGAGTTATACCACCTGTTTCCAAATTTTGAGATATTTTATTTTACAAATATTCTGATACTTAATGGACATCAATTACACGAAAACATATTGAATCACTCTGACAAATGAATGCCACACAATGGTTATTATTTTAGAGAGGGACAACTAGAGGTTGCTTTTAATCTAATTCTTTGTCAGAGGACAAAAAGTTGGATCTGACCAATGTATTTCTGAACAATTCGCTGCAATAAGTAAAATATTGCCGTGCTTTCACTTTTGACCATTTTAAGATGAGAACACTGAGGTAAATAGTTTACGTGTTATATTAAAATTACTTTACAGATTTTTTGAGAAATATGAAAGTTGTCTAAAAAGTTTCCACCTGGTGAAAATAGATTATTTAAAAAATGGGATTGTAATCCAGATTTCCTTCAAAGTACGCCTCTTGCGCGTCCACACATCAGGCCATCGATCCTTCCATTGCTGAAAACACTTCCGGAAGACTTATTTTGAAACGGTGTTCATCTCCGCTGTTTCATTCTTTATCATCTCTTCTCACGCTTAAAATGGGATCTTTTCGATGGTGGCTTCAATATCGGGAAGCAACTAGAAGTAACAAGGATTAAAGTCTTGGAAGTATGGAGGTGGATGGCGTACACCTTGTCTACGCCACTCAGGATGGAATTCTATGCTTCGCCAAGAAATGAAGCTCTTTCTGTTCTGTCTACAGTAGATTGGGCACAAATTTCACAGTCATTTTAATGATCCCAACCTCTTTGGATATCCTTCAAACCGTTGAATTGCATTATCTTTTTAGCAGATTTTTCTCTCTCTCAACAACAGCTGCATTCCGAATGGTTTGGGACATCCCAGAAAGCTGATGAGTTCCCACTGATGTTGACCCATTTTTGAATGGGTTGAATGAAACTTTTTTGTTTTACGTTCATAGCATCTTCTCCAAGCTCCTAATGAAATCTTACGAGGTCTTTTGCTTTGTGATTTGCCAAGTTTTTGACAAATCTGATGTAGCGTCTTTGCCAAACTCATTCATTTCTCTTGCGGGAAACCAATAGCACCTCACTTGGTGCCATCAGGTTGCAAATAGCACATTCAAAAGAGGAGGATTTAAGGATGTGGATTAAGTCTCTTTTCACTGCGCAAAGTGATACCACTCTAGCATTTCTACCGTGTACGAGAAAATTCATGGTCGGATATTCTTTATATAGCTCTCAGATCACTTAATAAAAATTTCAGTAATTTAAAAAAAAAATTCTGTTATATAAATTTATATAATATATGCATTAATCGATTAAAAGTTATTTAATTTTTATTCTAAGTTTGGTTCAGTTTTTCAAAAATCAATTGATCCTAAAGGTAAAATAATTTTACAACAAACTGTTACACATTTTAACGAGTTGTTATATGTTCCAAATTCTTGTTGATAAATCTAAAATACCTCACTAAACAATTAAATTATAAATTATACTTTAAAAAATATAAAGTTAGATTTGAACACTTGTTAAAAATTTCGTCAAAAGAAGCTGCATAAATTAAAATGTTGGGTACAATTTACCCGGAAGCAGGCTCGCACTCGATACTAACATTAAAGGTCGCACGGGGGCATGAGTCACCCAATCCTTTTTTTATAATTATTTTTATTGTATAAGATAAAAATCGTAATTCCAGTGAACAATTTAATTAAGAGAAAGTATATATACTGACTTACTTTTAAGGACTTTTCAATTTTTCTTTGATAATTTGAGAAAAAATATCAATCAAACTGAACCAAGAAGTTTCAAATGTGCGTGACTTTAATAAAGGACATACATCACAGATACTTTTCGCTAACTTTACAGTAGTTTTATTGTCCTTTGATGATCGACAAATAGCCTGTTGAACTTTTTCTTGCTTATGTCTTTTTAACAGGGTGAATGTGTCTTGTGGTACACTAATGGCTTTATATTTTTCTTGATGGAGTTCTTTAGGTAGTATTTGAAAATTTTCCTTTCAACTCAAACGTTTCATGTTCTTCGCTTTTTTAAAATTTATTTTCGCTATCATGGGATTCATATGCTTTATTTCAGCAGGTTTTTCTCTTGCTTGATCAGTTTCAACTTCCATCAATAGAGATGACGGATGCCCATCTCTTTTTTTTATGTTCTTCTCATGTACATTTATAAACCATAATAAGTCGTACAAACAGCAATCAAAACCACTAAGTTGTTCACAGGGGTAAAATGTAACATGTTCATAGAAGATATTTTGGAACAAAAGGGGTCACGTGGAGACTCAGTCAGAACAAGTACCTTAAGATTATAAAAAAAACGTGTGCCACTCCCAAAAAAGAAGGAGATAAGTGACAAATATACATTTTAGTTCCAATGAAGACTGTTCTATAGAAGGATTCTGTTAAGGTCATTGGTTATAAATAAGCAGTTTTCCCAGAATTAACGATTTCATGAGCCTGGGGTGATTCTGTACCCCGTGCGCCCACTTCCGGGTTAAGCTTTAAGTACAAAGTTTTAAGAATTGTTTAATTTAATTTATGAAAATATAATTAGTATGTTTGGCTCTTCAAGCATAATATTAAAAAATCCTTCCAGGGAATGGTGGAGAAATGGTTGGCTGAAGTTGAAGTAAGTATGCTGCAGAGCTTAAAAGATGTCATAAGGAAATCTCTTCAAGCTTATCCAACTTGCGCAAGAACTGAATATGTTTTAAGTTGGCCTGGACAAGTAGTGATTTGTGTTTGCTCTGCTTTTTGGACAGCTGAAGTATCAGAAGCTATTGAAAATAACACTGTGAAGGTAGTTTTAAAAATTGAATCATTTTTACTCTGCAATATTTTTAGCAGCTATATAATGTTTAAAGGTATCTTCCTTTTCTCTTTGGATGTTTTCATAAGGTCTGTCATGTAAAGGAACTGATGCGTGTCCATTGACGCTCAAAGTTCTCACTTTGTTACGGTGAGGAAATTTGGAGAGTGGGACGTCAATTCAGATATCGTTCCTTGTTACTTGACTATGATTCAGAATTATGCAGTCTTTGGCTAATAGGTGTCATGTTGCTTCAGAAAATAATACTAATAGTAATACCGTAACAGACTGTGTTTATAGTTGTAACTTTGGGATAAACGTAACCGTAAAGATTATGTTGTAACTGGTTAAGAAGTCTATTCCGCCCTCAGTTAATGTGTTGACTTCTTGTTGTTGTACGAATGTGTGCCATTTTATGTAATCCTGTATCCATTCTACCATCGACCGAAAATAAAGGAGGTTTTGACCTGTGAGGAAGTTGTCTTCATTTGGATATTGCTAACCTGTATTGCACTCCCATACATCAAGACGTTTCACAATACTAATTAATCCTGGACGATTTCTCTGTCAACTGTTCTTTTATTATTCCTTTCAAATTTGTATACATCTTATCTTATATTTATTATTTTTAGTTGCAATTTTATTTTTTTATTTTTCATGATTTGCTTTTTGTTCTCAATTAAGTAATTTATATATATATATGCTAACATTTTCTAATTTGAAGATTTGAATCTATTTTTGTTTTAACTCTACCACATTGTCAAACTCAAAGTTTCTTAAAAAAATATTATGTTTTAATCCTTTATTGAATACCAAATGATTGATGTAGATCAGAGGTTCCCAAACTTTTTTGTGTCATAGACCCCTTGCCATGTTTTTCGATTTGGGGTAGACCCCCCCCCCTGCTTAATTATTATTGAATTTTTGCAAATTTATCAACTTAAATGTCTTTTTGACAGCTGGTACTACTATTTTAAATGAATTAAATTTCTAACTGTAATGAAGTATAGTGATTAAGATTTAAAAAGTGCATGTTAAATAAATTAAAAGTTAATTAATACATAAAATAAATGTTAAATAAAATAAATAAATAAATTATTTTAAAGGGAGGGATGAGTCTGGTACTACAATAACAAATTTTCAACATTTGGTTTTGATATTGTCAGTTTTAACATTAAACCTCTTCTGTTAGTAATGTTAAGTTTTCCTTTTTTTTTTGTTTTGGAGATTGGCAACCGCGCTGCTTTTCAGTAGGAAAAACGATTAAAAACGTTCTCACGATATTTCATAATTTAGGACAAATAATAGATTTGCCTTTTCAAAGCCAAAATTGCTGATATCCGTTTCCAAACTTTAAGATCTTCGTTAGTGCTTATTACGATCAGTTCCTATTGTAATGGGACATTTATTTTCAATGTGACCATATGAATTCATTGCCTACTGTGGCATTACCATAGTCAAAGCATTCTCAAGCATGATTTCAAAATCTGAATTAAAAGCATTTAAATGTTGAATGTAGGTTAAAACGCCCTGACAGATTGTGACATTCTAAGAAAATTCGGGACCTCTGGTATTATACTTCTTTAGCTTAACTCCGAAAAGAAATGCTGAAACGGTCCTTGTTTTAATAAAATTTATGCTGTCACCTTGTAAGGGGAAATTAACCCTATTAAATTTAGTAAACATATCTGTTAAATAGGTAAAATTTAGTTTCCACTTGATTAAATTTTCTTTTAAATTTAAAGTCACGATCTAATTTATATAATAAGAACTACTATCATAGACCCCCATTTACACCTCATGGACCCCCAAATTATTTTTTTGCTGACGTGGACCCCTTGCAGGTCGTCATAGACCCCTGGGGGTCTATATAGACTACTTTGGGAATCTCTGATGTAGATAAATAATCTAATTGATGTTATTTTTTAATGTTTGTTATTTTGTTAGTAATTTTAAAATGTTTTATTTTATGTCATTTATATTGTGTGTGTGTTTTAAAAACTTAAATGATTACTGTGTATTTATGTAATTTGTTCTTTTTTTTTTGCTTCAGCAATACAGAGATAAGTGCAGCCAACAAATTGATGATATTGTAGCTTTAGTCAGAGGAAAACTTGAACCCAATAAAAGATTGACCTTGGGAGCATTAATCGTCATTGATGTGCATGGTATTTACTTTAAGTTCTTCATAAACTTGTTTAATACTATATGTTACATATGGCTTTATTAGGAGGACCAATCCAAACATTGTTTGATATTAAATAACTTCTTTCATAATGCATGTATTCACATTTTTTTTTAAAATTAGAATTTAATGATTTATCTATGAAGTTACTACTATGTTTTCAATTTAATATATTCTTAGGTGTAAATTTATTTTAAAATGTTTTTAAGCAATTTTATATTTTGCTGTATTTTGTTGAAAATCACACTATGAAACGTGTTAAAAATATATTCATTCGTCACAGCCAAGTTTGAATACAGCATGAACTTTAATTTTATTTAATTGCTAATTTATCAACCTTATAAAGCTTATAGATATTATGATAGAAAAAAAAATGTTGACGTTCCGAAAGTAAGTTTCGTCATTTTCTTACACACGGAAACTTTACTGGCGAAAAAAAAAAAAGAAAAAAAATTACATTGTGACATGAATGATACACCTTGAACTATTTTTTGATATAGTTACTATACACTCAAGAGCCAAAACATTATGACCACCCCTACATTTTGCAATGAACTCGCCTGGATGACGTGGAAGGCACGTGATCAGATCGAAGTGGTATTTAACTGCTGCTGGAGAGTCTGAAGAATCATTCTTTTACTTACTTCTGTGTGTGATGGAAAAGGCTGCGGATCTAAGCGACTTTGATAGAGGGCATATTGTAATGGTTCGAAGGCTCGGAACAAGTATTTCCGAAACTGCACGACTCGTGGGTTGTTTGCGATCTACAGTTGTTAGTACTTATGCAAAGTGGATGAATGACCCTGAAACCAGCAGTAGAAGACATGGTGTTGGACGTCCACACGCTATCAAAGAAAAAGGTCGTCAGAGACTGTCTCACATGGTGAAGTAAAACCGCAGCCAGACAGTGGCTCAGCTGACAGCCCAATATAATGCAGGGCTAAGTAGAATAGTATCGGAGCACACTGTTCAGCAGACACTGTTGGATATGGGGCTACGCAGCAAACGTCCCATTCGTGTGCCTTTGCTGACCAAGCGTCATCGTCAACTGCGCCTGCGCTGGGCTCAGGAACATCGCGATGGTCCTGGTCAGATGAATCATGGTCCTGGTCAGATGAATCATGGTTTGTCATTCATCACGCTGATGGCCGTGTCAGGATACGCCGTTTCCAGGCGAACAGTTGCTCCCTCAATGTACAGTAGGTCATACACATGTCGGTGGTGGTGGTATTAAGCTTTTGGGGACGTTCTCTTGGGTGTCTCTGGGACCCGTGATTATGGTAGAGAAGACCATGAATGCTACAGGGTATCTGAACATCATTGCGGACCAGTTACACCCTTACATGGCCTCTGTTTTTCCAGCTGGAAATGGAATGTTCCAACAGGACAACGCCCCGTGTCACAAGGCTAAAATTGTGTTGGAGTGGTTCCAGGAACATGATGCTGAATTCCAGTTAATGTCCTCACCGCCTAACTCACTGGATCTCAATCCGATAGAACACATTTGGGATGTTATGGGACGGCAGCTCAGAGTTCAAAGACCACCAATTCACAATATCTCGGATTTGCGTGACCGCTGCTTAAACATCTGGTACAATCTGTCTCCGGCTATCTACCAAGAACTTGTGGCATCCATGTCAAGGCGGTTTGAAGGTCTGTTGCGCGCCAAAGGTGGGCCAACTCGTTATTGACAGGTGGTCATAATGTTTTGGCTCTCTCTTGAGTGTATATACCGTCATTGAGGCATTTATCGTCACTTGCAAACAATTTGAAGAAATCACTCCGGAAAAACTCGAGGCCCTGTGATGCAAGAAATTGTTGTACAACCTGCTCCATCTCGGAACTGCTTTGTGAGAGGTTTTTCTTCACTGGTGAATTTGGATGCTTCTACGTCATTGAAGTATACCAAGTCCTTCACTCTAGCAATATTGTTTTCACTTGTAGATGCAGTGGGTCGACCATTTTGACCCTCATCCTTCAAGCTGTACCTTCCTTCTCTGAACATGCAACACCAGCTATTAACCATTTGACGAGACACGACCGTGCTTCACAATACACGGAGTACACTTCACTTTCGGATGACAGAAACACTAGTCCTATGTGTCTATTAATACCGAATAATAGCATGCATTTCCATTGACCACCACGTTCTTAGCACACGTCTATCTGCCATCGTGATTTGTACTCGAATAACCTCGGGCACGCCGGTTTGCTGCTACTCTCACTTCTTCAGTGCTCTGCGCATGCGTTATTCTTCCTACGTTGATGCACCTTCTGTTGTTTCAGCAACATCGAATTTGTTTCTCATCGGGATTGTTTGTTTCACCCGGCGCACTATCTTTTCTTTAAAAAAATGACGAAACACTTATTTTCGATACGTTCCTCGTGCAAAGAGTTAGACTCATTTAACGTTAATTTTTTCCCCCAGCTCGAGATGAAGTTGCAAAATTGGCAGAACAAAATATCACAGATGTAAATGATTTTAGTTGGATGAGTCAGCTGCGCTATTATTGGGAAAATAATACTACAATTGTAAGAATGATTACTACTGATTTAGAGTATGGATATGAATATCTTGGAAACAGTCTCAGATTGGTCATAACTCCGCTTACAGATCGTTGTTACAGGTAATAATAAATTTTCCTTAGTACACTTTCTTTTAAAAAAGAACGATTAAGATTATGTAATTATAGAACTGTTTTACTTTATGAAAGGAAAAAAAACCTCTTTATACATTGAAATGACAAAAATCATGGGCTACTCCCTAATCATGTTGGACCTCTTCTTGCCCACTGAATTGCGGCAATTTGGCGTGGCATGGACTCAACAAGTCGTTGGGAAGTCCCCTGTGGAAATATTGAGCCATGCTGCTTATATAGCCAGCTATGATTGCGAAAGTGTTGCCGATGTATGGTTTCTGTGCATGGACTGACCACTTGATTATATCTCATAAATATTCGATGTGATTCATATAGGATGGTCTAGGACATGCATGGTGAGCCAGTGGCACGCGTACCATTCATGGAACGCGACACAATATTTTGGGCACGCCAGCGATCAAAATGGTTTCCATTTTATTTCAAAATAACAAAGCTCACTATGAAGTATTACGAACAATCGCAAGTGATCAGTCGCGGGGGAGGGGGGTAGTGTCTTGCCTTAGTTACGTCGTGGACTACAATTGCTAATGATGCAAAGTTTGTCTACGCATAGCATAGTCAATTTCTTTGACGCAATTGTATTTTAAAATTTATTTGTGTTATATTTACGATTTTTAATTGTTATTTAACGTGGTTAGTTCAGCAAAAGAACAAAAAGGGCAGGATTAAAGTGTAGCAGAGAATTTCAAATTTGGTGAATCTAGAATATAGCTAGGAATTATAAGTAAAAGCGACAAAGAGATGTGTGTTTTATGAGATGTGTGAGACAAATCTCAAATCCTCTTCTAAAAAAAAGTGAACCACGCTAAAATAATTAATTGCTTAGAACCCGTTTGGCAGATGACTCCAATTCAGCATGCATTCTACTAAAAGTAACATGTTGCAATCCTAACATAAGTTATTTGTCATCAAATCTGCAACAACAGAAGTTACACTAATGTTTACTTTATAATTTGAATTACACGTATAACTAAGACATTTACTACTACTATACAGTGCAAAAGGTATTTTTTCGTAGTAAATAACGTGTTTTGAGTTGTTAGTATTTAGTTTTATTGTTTTCCCAATGATCTCAAATAAAAATTTTTAACCGGCACGTCTATACCTCATTAAACACTTCTTTAGAAAAAAAATGGCACGTTGATCCTTAATGGTTCGTCACTCTTGGTCTAGGAGACCAAATCATTCTCTGCAATTATCCAGAGAGAGAATGTTCTTCAAATCTATTGTTAACAATTGTGTCTCGGTGACAAAGTGCATTATCATCCATAAAAATATTATCATTGTTTGGATACATGAAGTCCATGAATGGCTGCAAATAGTTTCCAAGTTGCCATTTCCTGTCAAGGATCAGTTCAGTTGGACTGGGGGACCCAACCTATTTCATATAAAAACAGTCCACACCATTGTTAAACCACCATTACCTTGCACAATGCCTTGTTGACAACTTGAGCCCATGGTTTTGTGGAGTCTATGCCACACTCAAACTTTACCATCAGTTCTATTAACTGGAATCGTGACTAATTTGACCAAGCCATGGTTTTCCAACCGTCTAGGGTCCAACCGATAGGGTCACGAGCGCAGGAGAGGTGCTTCAGACGATGTCGTACTGTTAGTAAAGGCACTCTAGTCGGTTTTCTGCTGCCACAGCTCATTATAGCCAAAATTCGTCGTACTGTCTTGACAGAGACTCGTCTGTCGTACGTCCCACATTGATTCTTGGTGTTATTTCACGTAGTATTACTTGTCTGTTAACTCTGACAATCTGTCGGCTATTGTGTTATTCATGATGGGAAATGTCTGAAATTAGGTACTCTCAGCTAACTTTTGCAGCTCGAAATCTCGGAATGTTGAATTTCTAAATGATTTCCAAAATAGAATATCTCGGGTGTCTTGCTCCAACTACCATTTTGTATCCAAAGTCTGCTAATTCCTGTCATGCGGCCATAACCACATCAGAAGCCTTTTTACATGAATCGCTTTAGAAATAAAAGCCCTGCCAATGCACTGCCTTTTATATGTTGTATACACGATTACCGCCATCTGTATATTTGCAAATTGTTATCTATGAATTTTGTCACTTCAGTGTATACAATAGCTTTCATATTCTTATACATAAATGTGCAAAAATATTTATTTCATTTGTTTGAACTATATTTTATTTGTTACATGTGATAGTCACACACTCACGTGGATTTACTACAAAACATTTTACTTGTTTGATTATTGTCATCAAGATTAACTTGGGAAAGAAAATATATATATAAAAAATACTTTAATGGTGGTTCTGAAATGATATTTATATTTTTATAATATTAAGTTAAAATAATGAATGCAGAATCTGTATAAAAAACACATAAAAAATTTGGATATATTTATGTTGAATATGTACTTCTGATTGATGTTTATTTCGATAACTTAATGCCTCTAGAACTTTGATGGGAGCACTCAAATTAAATCTTGGAGGCGCACCAGAAGGTCCTGCTGGAACAGGAAAAACAGAAACCAGTAAAGATTTAGCTAAAGCTGTGGCTAAACAAGTAATTTTCTAAACTTTTACTTTTCACCAAAATTTTTTATTATTATGTACATAAAAATAAAATCCCGTTTCTCTGCGTGTGTGAAAAAAACAAGATATCAATCACTGGCATGGCCAAGAAATTTTAGCGCGTTTTTCACATGTTGTATTTTACAAAAATGCAACTAATGAACTTTTTACTAACAAAAAGTAGTGTACTGTACTTAAAAAAAAAAATTTTTTTTTTTAAATTTAAATATGATTCGGCTCATCTAGGGCATAAATGCGACCAAATGCCGAAAACCCGAGGTCAATTGGTTGCTTATTGGCTGAGAAAAAGGTACGACAAAATATGGAACGAAGACGAAATTTGCGTCCTATTAGCGCTTTTGTTCCACTACATGAAAAGCGTGCTAAAAGGGGAGGGGGGAATGGCAGTTATAGAGACTGCCGATAGAAGTGAAAACTTAGAACTTTGAGGATAAAGTTTGAAATTTCATAATATTTGAACTAAAATTATCAACATCAATCTGTTTTTCACATCTTTTGACACTCCGAGCGACAACTAAATGCATGTTTATATGGTTTTTAGCGCGTTTTTCACGTAGTGTAAAAAAAGCGCTATTAGGACGCAAATTTCGTCCTCGTCTTCGTCTTCGTTCCATATTTTGTCGTACCTTTTTCTCAGCCAATAATTAACCGATTGACCTCGGGTTTTCGGCATTTGGTCGCATTTGTGCCACCGAATAATATTTAAATTTAATAATTAAAAAAATTAAAAATTTTTTTTTAAGTATAGTACACACACTACTTTCTGTTAGTAAAAAGTTCATTATTTGCATTATTGTAAAATACAACATGTGAAAAACGCGCTAAAATTACTTGGCCATGCCAATGATTGATATCTTGTTTATTATTCAAATAGATTACGGGCTGTACAAGATCATGACAAAATATAAATACAATTCAATTGAAATAACAATTAATATACAATCATATTATTTATGGATAGTATTTCTATTTATTTAAATTTCAATGTTCTTGATTTTGTAACATTATTTTAATTGTTTGCATCGTTGTCATCCTTCATTTCAACAATACTTAGACTTTTTGTACTTTCAATTATTTCATTTTGTTCCAATAAAGATACAATAGGCTTATGGTAACTAAAGTAAGAAAGAAAAATTTTTGATTCAAATTTATCTAAGTACGCGTAAAAACCGCATTGATCGTCGTTTTATATTTTGTAAATTGTGTATCTGAGTTTTCGATCATTGGACATATTTAAATTATTTCATTTAGAAATTCAATTAGTGGTAGATTTTTACCATCTGCAAAGTAAATATTGAAGTCTCCACTTAAAATCATCGGTAGATTATCATATATTTTTCGCCAAATCTTTTTTCGAGTATTTCAGAACCTTCTTTTGTATAAATCATCAAATTTTCGAATAAAAATTGTTGTATCTGTCTCATAGATTTTCCAGGAGAAATATAAACGGCAACCATTAATATGTATTGCCCATTCTCGGAATCGCAATGAGCAATGCACAGTATATACACATTGACAGAATCACTAAATCCATTCAATTTCACTTATAAGATATACACACATATTCACTTATAAGATATACGTCAGCTGTATAGCAACAGATTTTCTGCTATAAGCATGTCAGGTGACGCGAACGCACGAGATTTCACCCATCCAAAAAGTGTCCAAGGCGAACAGCACACTGCGCGTGCGCCAGTCAGAGCATGTCGGTGACGCGAACCCATAAGATTTTCCCCTACCAAAATGTGCCCAACGCCGCTAACGAAGTTTTCACTTCAAAAACATTTGTTTTACTTTGGCACTTATTGATATATGACAAAATATATATATATATAAAATAAAGGATTTATTTGTCATCTAGGTTTATATAAAAGCCATGGCTAATCACTCGAGGAAATGGGTATTGTAGAGGACTTGGTTGAATTACTTTCGAAGAGAATAATTTCCTTTTTTGGAAAAAATTTCAGTTTGAATTTTTTATTATTTTTCAATTTTCATGTAATATGTCACACAAGCGGTTACCCTCCCCCTTCGCTGAGTATTTCATGATGTATAAACATATACTGTTTATATATTTATAAATTATTAATATGTAAGTCTTAGCATTAGGTGTCCAATTGTAATAAAAAGCATTCTTATAAACCTCAACTCTCGATTTAAAAAGGACAGAATTTGAATTTTAAATATGGCGGTAGAATGATCTTTTACGGTCCCGTAACCCCCCCCCCCCCTCCCAAAGTGGATTTCCGCAAAACAGATTTTTGGTGAACATTTAATAAAATAAATATGCTTGCCAAATTTCAAGTCTAAGTCTAATTGTTCAAATTGGAAATTTTTTTATGAGTAAGCTCCATAACACCCTCGAGAATCGTTTTACAGACGACCCGTTCTTAGCAGGTTTTAACTCAATAAAAGAAACATGCATATCAAATTTTATTACAGTATGTCTAAGAATTCAAATACCGAAAATTTATCTTATTCGCCCCTATAACTCCCCCCACATAGGAATTCATTTTTCTTAAAATCCGTTCTTAGTGGATCTCTGTTGAACAAGATAAGCATGCTTTCTAAATTTCAAGTATGTAGATCTAACAGTTCAAAAACAGGAATTTTTAACTATAACGGGCCCCTAAACCCCTTGCAACCCCCTCCCCCTTGGTGTCGATTTCCAAAAAAATTCGTTCTTATTTAATTTCTTGTTACCAAATGAAGCATAGTTACCAAATTTCAGTTTGTGCATACGGTCGCTCAAAAACGGGAATTTTTATCTATCCCTTACAAGTAAATTTTCGCAAAACTAGTTTTTAGTTATCTCTATTCTATGAAACCAAATTTCAAGTCTGTGAGTCTAATAGTTCAAAAACGGAAATATTTATTTATAACGCTTCTTAATCCCTCGCAACTCAGTTGGATATCTATTTTCGTAAAAACCGCTCTTAACGGATCTCTGCTACATGAAAGGAACATGTCTGCGAAATTTTAAGTCTGTAGGTCTATTAGTTCCGGAGATATGGCGATGAGTGAGTCGTTTTTCTACTTTATATAACTAGATTATTGCGGTCGCCCATCCGGTATAGTGGTTAGCGACGCTGACTGCTGTACTTTAGGGCTTGGGTTCGAATCCCGGAGAAGGGACGGATGTTTGTAAATGTATAGTGTCTTCGCGACAGGGGGGTACTCTAAATAGTCTTCGAGCCGCAAGTCCTCTCGTGAGGTTGGTAGAAGGGAAAGAGAGGTGGAGGCCCTTGACCACTCCCAGGGGGCTCTCCCTCAAAATTGGGGTGGAACCGAGCCAAATCGTACTGTCACCTGCATGGTGCTCAAAGCTATGGCTAACGACAGACACACACAATCTAGCCCAATGCCGTGATGAATTTCGTGGGCCTCGATCTGACTACGTCAGACAGGTGGCATTAGCAACAACAACAACAGATTATTGTCAGTACTACACAATACCGCACACAGGAATTTTTCAAGGGGGAGAGGTCCAGGGTCGAAAGTCTACTATTCTCGTATCATGCTCCAATACGCCGCCTAACATATTCTTATGATTTTGTCAATGTCGGGAACAAAAAACATTAAAAAATTAATTATTTAATGAATAATTAGAATTAATTAATAAAATTAATTAATAACAAATATTCATTTAAAGTTTACGTACTATATACATTGAATTGTAATCAATCGAAAAAAATCAAGGGCTTTGGGGGGGGGTCTGAACCCGAGGAAATCTGCCCCCCCCCTCCTTGTGTGCACTGATGGTAATACATTAATCTAACTTTTTGACACTAATACTGAATACTAAAATACTGGTAAATAATACTAAAATACTGATTTTACTATTTAAATTATTCCTTAATTTGCAAAAATTTAAAATTTTTGTCTTCTTTGTTTTAAATAAATGTATTGTATCAAATCACATTTTTCAGTTAATATGAAAAATAATATTTTTCACATTTGTGTACTTTCTTTTGTTCGTAGTCTTACTTTTAAAAAGTCTTTTTTTTTACATATTAATAAAATATTTTGAACCTATTCTGTTTTTTAATTTACCTTCATCTTTCTAGTGTGTAGTGTTTAACTGTTCTGATGGATTGGATTTCAAAGCAATGGGCAAATTTTTTAAAGGTCTTGCACAATCAGGAGCATGGGCATGCTTTGATGAATTTAATCGCATTGAACTTGAAGTGCTCTCTGTTGTAGCTCAACAAATTCACAGTATACAGCATGCCAAAGCACAGAAATTGGCACAATTTATGTTTGAGGGTACAGAGTTATCACTGAATCCATCTTGCAACATGTTTATAACAATGAATCCTGGATATGCTGGTCGCCAAGAGCTGCCAGATAATTTAAAAGTAATTGTTTTATTTCTTTAAAAAAATCATGTTTTATTTTATATTGTAAAACTTAATTATTTGTGTATCTTTGTGCAAATTGTTTCTTAAAGTGGCTTTATGTTTCAGGTTTTGTTTAGAACTGTTGCTATGATGGTTCCAGATTATGCTTTAATAGGGGAAATATCGTTGTACTCAATGGGTTTTGTTGATGCTCGAAGGTAGGAATTATGTAATGAATATTATTTTTATTATCAGATTATATATATGTAATGAATATAAACGTGTGTTAATTTCGAATAATACATTATAATAAACTATATTGAAGAACAATTTAATGTTGACATCCTGACACTTGAAATCTCTTATACGCCACTACATTTCCTATTTCGGGAAAAATTTTGATATTTTATCGTACAGTAATACCCCGAACTTACGCTATAGGTGGGGCTGAGTGACAACCGCGTAAGTCGAATTCGCGTAAGTCGGGGTATAATTTCACATTTAAATACATATAAATCATTTTTAGTTGGGGCCGGAAAGGAAGGAAATTATAATTTTAAAAAAAAAAGATGTTTAAGGGGGTAGGTTCACGAATCAAGATCTGTATCTCCGTAATGTTAAAAATAGGTGTTTTTAAGGAACATTTATAAACATTCTATTGAATAAAAATCTCCAATTTTTTTACTGAATATTCTTTGAACCATAATACGTATTTTAATTAGATATTTTATGGATAGGATGTCTAGTTATTTTTTTAAAAAAATATTTTTTGCACAAATCTGGTTTTTTTTTCTTCAAAAACTTAAATTTTATGATATTTAATGCTATAAATTAAGTCAGAATATTTTTTTGAAAAAAATCCCCCGATTAAAGTATGTATTAGAGTGTAATTATTAATTATGAAAAGTTATGAGCTGTTAAATCCAGTAGTTGAGTAACAAATGTTCCTTATATGGTAAAAATGTTAGTTTTGAGAAAAATGGATTTTAGTAATGGATTTAATAGACTTTGACAGGTGGTAAAACATTTTCAAAAAATTATTAAAAATACTTCTGCTGCACGTAGAATGATAATTTTTGCACCATTAGAAGTGTACAAATTAATATTTTATTAAAATGGGAAAAGTGAAAAATGTGTTTGGGGGCCGAAATTCATGAACCTACCCTTAATCAAATTTTATATAACAAAATACAAAATCATAAACCGAAATTATTTTGATGTAGAAGGTTTCATAAAATCTAACAAAGTTGTCTGCCGGCTCAAAGATTTTTTTTTCTCCCAAAAATTTCCTCGTAAAAAGCTAATATTTTTATTCTTTGTTTTGTTGAAAAAATACGCTCTACGTTGGAGTAGTTTCTACGCTGGAGTTGGAGTTTTCTAAAATTTGTAACTAAGGCTTTCTGTTAAATTCCCAACCATCATTCGATCTTATTGATATGGGTCTAAAGACCTCTTCTTCAATTGTAAGCTCCTGATTGCGAGAGTCCAACAGTCCTTGAACGTCATCATTATCCACTTCTAAATATTGTTACGAATTTTGTATAAAATAATGTAAATAATTTGGATTTGGATGTGCAATGCCTTTATATTACTCTATATTTATTTCATGTTAAGATTGTAATATTCACAAGCAAGCCGTCTCTTAAGTTATAGTGGCAATTCAATGGGAACTTGGCGAAATATTGGCGATAGAGCCAAGTTGGCATCATTTTTGGCGACCAAGTTGGCGACATTGGCGACCATGTTGGCGAGTTCGGGACCCTCTGGATTCTTTTAGAAATTAGTAGAAAAATCCACTAATTTCACGATCTGTGGCGCGAGCGCATCTTTCCAGAAATTTCGGCCTCTGCTATAAATAGAGAGAGACTCGCCGCAACAGTCAGTCTGATTTCAACCAGCGAGTAGTAAGCATTGTTTTGATTAGCGATTAGTAGACTTGCCTTGAGCTTAATCAGCTCGGCTGTGCTTGTGAATAATCATTTACAAACGTGTATTTTAGACACTGTTTATTGTGTCTGAGAGCTGTTGAAGGTGTGGAATCCTTCTGTTGTTTATTCTGTGAACTTTGCAGTTGAATCCTGTATTTGTAAGGATTGATTTACGGCAATAAATACACATCGCTCGCAAATAATGTCTTGTTGCTTACGACTGCTTTTGCATAAAATCCTCGAACCCCGATCTACGTAACAATATATATTTTCCTGGAAAGATCGACAACTTCTTCGATCACATTACTAATTTCATCAGGATCTGGTACTAATCCCGCCTGAGTTTCAGCAAAAAATAGGGGGGGGGCGGGAGACGAACCGACGAGATTTGAAAATCGTGTAAGTTGGGGTAGCGAAAGTTGAGATGTTACTGTATATCATTATGTGCTGATATACTGGTGGGCCGCAAAAATATTCGTTGAGGGTGTCAGTAATGAAATTGAAGGTAAACTTAATCAAGTCTGAGGAGTAGCTTTATTGTCCACCTGGAAGGTTAGATAATGGCCCACCAACCCCGATCTACAATAAACTAAATTCATGACGGTCACATGATAAATGCAATCCCGTGTTCTCCATTGGATTCAAAACTGACATTAGATTTATATTCGTTGTTCCACTCGCAAAATTTAGATGAGATTTCAGAATTGATAATAAACATATTCAAGTAATAGGATTCTTCGAAAAATTACATTATGTTAGGACATTGAATAAGTTTTCACTGTTTCTTAATAGAGGGCACTATCACAGGGCTACCTGCATGTAATTTCAGATGTGGTAACGCATCTACAGAGAAGTATGTAACCTTGTACTTTAGTGTATGTTTGTTCTTTATAGTGCAAGCAACATTTTTTTTTTTTGTGGTTGGTTCTAAAAATATTGATAGTTTTGTGCCTAATGATGTGATTTGCGTAGAATTTTATTGCAGTGTTTCTTCTCTTTTCATCACTTTTACGTGGATACTACGAGGGATGTTCCGAAAGGAAGTTCTGTAATTTTTTTACACATGGAAACTCTATTACCGAAAAGAAAGGCACCATTGACATCATGGATTATACACCTTGCACTATTTTCGACATAGTCACCACTGATATTGTGAGTTTTTTACCGTTACGGAGCAAACAGTTTGAAGAATTCCCTCTAGTAAAACTCTATGCCTTGCTATGCAAGGAATAACACAGCTTTCTTCATCTTAACACTGTTTTGTAAGGATTTTTTCTCCACTGGCGAACTTGGAGGCTTCCACGTTATTGAGGTACACCATGTCCTGTTGCAATAGTGTTTTCATTGGTGGGTTTCAATTTTCATCCTCCGCATTCTAATTTCTGTCATTGAACATCCAACACCAATGACCAACCATTGAACGAGACATGACTTCACCATACATGGTCTGTAGGTGTTCATGGATCATGGATGCACTAATCCCATATGTCTATTCATATCGGATAACAACATGCACTTCCATTGGCAACCACATGTGTCCATCGTGATTTTTATTCAGCTTTTTTATTGCCATTCCATTTTATTATATTTATTCTTGAAATATTCTGTGCATATATATATATATATATATATATATATATATATACGAGGTAAGATTCAAAATTTTCCGAACTGAGCCTACAACATGAAAAATTACTGTTGCAGAGCGACGACTACGATAACATTTTTGTGTTACTGCGTCTTTCACCATTTCTAAAAGTGTTTTGTCCCAAATTACGGATTCATTGGCTCGCCACAGTGTCGTATTTTGTAGGCGGATACATTTAGTAGCTGGTGATTGAAAGAGATGGCGTTTGCTTAGCAGAGAATGAAGAGGTGCAAGAGGTGCTTTTCGATATCCAGGACATTGTGCATTTGGAATTTATCCCTAAAGGACGCATTGTGAACAAAGAATATATAGTTATCCTGCGTCATTTCGGGACTTATCTATACACGTCATCTTACTATCTCCTTGGGGATTCCTTTAGGGCAAGAATTCTTTCAACCAACTTTCACCGAAGAAAGGAAAACGTGGTTATGCAAATTAAGTTTAATATATATAGTCTGTATTCGCGAGTTTTAAAAACTTTGAGAAGTGAGAATTGAAGATTACTGAAGTGGGGATAGCTCGGATGTGAAGTGATTTAATGAGAAACTAGCAATCCGGCAGTAGTAAGTAAACAGTGTAGGACGCGTGAAGTTGGGATCTTTAAGAAGTGCTGAAGTCAACTATTAGTGTTCAAGGCTGCGTTGAGTAGTTTAAGAATTCCAAGAGTTCAAGTACCGTGCTTCTATTTTAAGTAGAAGTTAGAGAGTTAAATTATTAGCTCACTTTCAAAGTAAAAAACGAGCTTTGTATAAGTTATCGTAGGAATATATTTGAATGGTCCTATACATTGTCCCCACGCTATCTGGTTTCACCTTAGTCCTCTAGTTGTTGATCAAATGGATCTTAAGTGGATTATTATTGTGTCTGTGTTGAAAATTGTGACAAATAAACAATTGAAGGGCATCATGTCTTCTGGTCAATTAGTTCCTCCCACACATCTAGCCGAGTTAGAGGGAAGAATGAATAACAATTCCTTACAATTTGCGTAAGTGGATCCGAAAGAAGAGACAAAATTTTTGGGCTGAGCAGTTATGGGTGCTTTTGCATGACAACGCTCTCGCACACTGATCCCTCCTCGTCACTGACTTTCCTGCGAAAACGAAAAAAAAACCAGCTTGCCTCATTGACTTAAGCCTATTTCCTAAACTGTCACGTCCCTTGCAGGGTCGTCGATTCCAATCTGCAGATGAAGTTAAAAGTGCATCACAGACTGAATTAAAGGACATTTCTAAAAAAGGATTCCAAAAATGTTTCGATGACCCTTACAAGAGGTGGCAAAAGTGTGTTGTTGCTCAAGGGTTTTATTTCGAAGGAGAATGTGTATCGACAATTTAACGGACTAAATTAATGTGACGTCATAATCACATGATAATTTTAAACCACGTGTTTTTAGCCAATCAAGTTCAAAAACACGTGATGTCATAGTCACGATAAATGCAATTACCTATTTTCAGCAAATCAGTTCATGCACTTCGTTGTTACCAAATTACGCTTTTTACAGAAACTTTTTTTTTAAAAAAATTAATATTTGTCACTGTATTTAAAAGTACATGTATAAAACAAGACTTTTTTCCTTTAATTTTAAAATCTTTTTGTAGAAATTTCTTTTTATAACTAACTCTTGAGCATCTTTACCCAATTATGCAATTTGAAATTTTACCTAAGTGTTACAAATAGAATAAAAAGTACGAGCTAGTTTATTGTCCGTTTTGAATTCAATGTAGAACACGTGTTTATATTTTCATGTGACCGTCACGAATTTAGTCCATTAGTAATATTTTTTTAAGTTACAGACTTAGACCAGGAATTTTTGAATCCTAACTCATATAATTATTGTATACAAAATATGTTGGAAATAATAGATTTCATACTTATTGTTTAGATATCCAGAAAAATTTCAATTGCAAAAAATTTAATATTATTGAATATAATTTCTTATTTAGCTATATTTAAAATTGTCATCAAATTTTCTTTGTTTTTTTCTTAATCGTGTGTAACAATTATTAATTTAGCTTTATTTATAATAACTTGACTTTTATCAGTTCAAAATATACAGTACACATATTAAATGTGATATTTATATCTAATATTAAAAAATTTTTGAGAAAAATATAATGTTGGTGTAAAATTTTATACTGTTTTTTTTAAAAATTTCCCTTGAAAAAAATACACACATAGTGTAAAGTATTTAAATTTACATAAATGCGAATTTTTAAAGAGCATTTTAGCAATTCTAAAAATTATTATGATAATCTTATATTAATCTTGTGATATACCTTGGAAAAATCAACTACTAATCATAAAAGTTATTCATATTTATTTCCTATTTTTACAGCTTAGCTGGAAAAATCGTTGCTACCTACAAATTATGCTCTGAACAATTATCTTCACAACATCATTATGACTATGGAATGCGAGCAGTGAAATCTGTGTTAACTGCTGCTGGAAATCTGAAACTAAAATATCCTTCTGAATTGGAAGCAATTTTGGTATTAAGAGCCATTAATGATGTGAATCTAGCAAAGTTTTTAGCTCAAGTATGCATACAATTCCTCATTTTTTTAAAAATTCCATATATTGCCTGTCAATATCTTGAATTATGAATAGAATATCTATTGATATAAAGATTATAATTATTAATTCTTTTATCCATCTGTGGATGATTTTAACCTTTAAGAATGATAATTTTAATTTTTTATAGGATGTATCACTGTTTGAAGGCATTATTTCTGATTTATTTCCTGGTGTGGTATTACCTAAACCAGACTACACTGTTCTTTATAAAGCTTTGTGTGATAACATAGAAAAAAGAAATTTACAACCGGTTCCTTGGTTCATTACCAAAATTATTCAGGTAATAATATAACATTTGTAAACTTTTTTTGCTGCAAATATGATATTGATTAATATCAATAAATTAAATTAAAGTTATACTATAAATACAGCCAGACCTCGATTTTCCGAATTTCCTATTTAACGAATCTCCCCTCCCCCTTCCGATTAAAATAAAGGCAAAATCCCCTATTTAACTAATAATGAACACCAAATTAAAGAATTATTTCGAGTGCCGAAACTTCTTTTATTACTTTGGATTAGAAAAAATTGAATATCTTTTCAAATGACGTATCCTTTTTTGTCCGAAACAGAAAAAGGTTTTTTGGCCGGAAAGCCTGCAGCCCATTATTAGACTTTACAGGTTGTCATGAATGAGAATAAGAATAGATTTAAAATTAGAATCCATGATTAGACTTAGAATGAATAATGTGTTTCGACTTTCAAAACTGAATATTAAAGAATAACGACTTTAAAACTGAATCTGATTTAGAATGCAATCATGTGAATTGGATAACGAAAGTATTTCGACTTACCGCTACCTTCCATGCTGGGCACCTAAGCAGTGTGGCATTCCTATTGAAGCTTGAGGAAATAAATATAAATTAAGATGACTCATTTAGCACCACAAATCAATTCACGATTCGATTTTTCAAGTCTATATTTTCTTCAACCACACACGCACACCGTTACATGTAGGAAAAAACATTGCACAACACATAATCACAAAACAACGACGCATCCATCACAAAAGAATAAGCATAGAATGTCATTTTCCCGCCAAATCACACATACTTCCAGAATAAAGAAAAGTTCAGTTCGTGGCGCCATCTTTGGATGGCGAAAGGAGTCAACTGTTCTTAACACAGGTGCAGAGGAGTCGTGAGTGTAACCTATCGCTTGAGTTTTGAAAAGGACTGGAAATTCCTTTATATAACGCTGGGGCAATTTGAAGAATTTTTATAATTTTCTATTTTTTTTTTTTGATAGAGAGAGAAGGGAGATTTATTATACTTACGGTTTTGCTGACTGTCTATCTGTGCAACTGAAGTTGAGGAAATGGTTGATTTGTCGAAGCCAATGAGTAGCATTTCTGATGCAGAAACTTATAATGAAATGTAGCTGGATGTAAAAGACGCAGTATTTTCAAAAAGTCGAAAAAGACCTTTTTCGATTCTGGAATCAAAAAGATTGTCAAAGATCTACCATACTGTTCGAATTAATTGAGACAAATGGGAAAAAACGATTTCTTCAAGACCCTTATCTTTTAATCATTACATACCTTAAGCAAACTGAAAAATCTGTATATTAGTATGAAGTATGCCCTTCTTTAGTAGAAATGACCGTTTCAACTCGTCTTGACATTGGTTTCTCTTATGTAACGCGCATGTTCTTGATCCCGTCATTGTGGAACCACACTTGTAAAACACTTTTTATAATTTGTTCTTTAGTCTAACGATTCATCTTAGCTAAATGATTATTGAGAATATGCCATGAGTTCTCAATAGGATTTAATTCTGGTGAATTACCAGGCCCCCAATCAAACACTTTTATTTTATTTTCCCACCTAAAAGTTTGGAATAATTTCGAAGTGTGACAAGGGGCCCAAGTAATGTTTCCATGAGTGAAACAATCTACTGCATAACATTTCTTGGTATTTGACAGAATTCATCATGCCTTTAAGAGGAACTAAGCTTCCAGTGCCATTTTTTGTGAAAAATTCCCAAAACATTTATTTAGAAGTGTGTTTTACAGTCCATTGGATATGACCGGTAGCAGAGTTTCACCATCACTTCATCTAACTATACTTGATTTGTAACCCTGGACAAATTGATATGTTTCATGACTGAAAATCACCTTCTTCCAGTCGTTAACAGTCCATGATCGGTATTTTTTGGTCCATGCTAAACGTTTTTTCATCATTTTTTGAGTTAGAAAATTCTCTTTTCCTCTGTCTAATTGCCTTAAGGCCAACTTTCGTAAGCCTTTTCCGTTTTGTTGAGATCTACATTTCAACACCATAACCCAATGAATCCCTTTGAAGGTCTGTTATTGTTTTTTCCCCCATTTAACTTTCTATTTCTTATTAGAATTTTTTTTAGTTCTTGGAGTAGTTGTCCGTTTGTGCCCACACTCATTTTCACTTTTCCTTTTGGAAACGATGATCTGGAGAATCCTGAAGTGTTCTTAAAATTCTTGAAACACTTGATTTTTCCTCACCAACTGCAGTAGCTATATCCCTCACTGCAGTTCCGATTTAAGCTCATTTTGGGCCTTGGGCGCAAAAGATCTACAGTCTCCCTTGTTCCTGGAGCATCGAAATTTACTACCAGAAAATGTGGTTAAGTCCAGCTTATCCGCGCCCTTCTGAGCTCCTCCGGAACTCAGGCCTCTAGGCATCCAATGGATAAACTGGCACTGTCTCACAGCCATAGAAAAATGTTCATTAAGAACGATTATTTCAGAATGCTTCCTTGGAGTAATATCTATCTTTGAACAAGCACTATCTTTGAAGTAACACGTGTTGTGCATGGAAATCAAAATTATAGCAACCAGCTGACACACTGAAAGGCTCATTGCTCATCTATCCATTCACTAAAACCAATCAAATGTCGATCTTTCATACTACTTCAAGACAAATACAATTGGTTTGAGGTGGTTCGAGCCATCATGGTAATCACATACCAACTTAAACAAGAAAAAATGTTTGTCCCAATTAATTCGAAAACTATAGTATTAGTATTTAAAATTTCCGATTAACTAATGCGTAATAATTTGATAACGGTATTTTTAGCTTTCGAATAAAAAATGTTCATTTCTAACTATGGGTATCTTTTGTGCAGTTGCTTATAAGATTTCCTAAAGGTTAGTGCAATTTTTTTTTTACACTGATATTACAAATAACCACGAATAAACGAACAGAATATTCTATCCCGATGAATTCGTTATATCAAAGTTCGACCGTATTTACTATATTTTAAAAATAGAAGTATCTTCTTCACCCCTCTTAATTTCTTTTTCTAAAAAGGAACTTGAAAATTATGCATAATTAAAATATATGATGTTAGTAGTAATATATTTTAATGTATTTGTATGTTAAATAATTTCATAATTGGCTAAAATGTTCTTTTTTAACTTGTTTTTCTAAAAAAAGAAAGCGTTTTTGAAAAAATTCCTCCAAATGATACCCAATTACTAAATAATGTAGCATAATTTAACTTATTCTTATTTCTATAACTATACAAATTCTTACTTTATTATTTATTTATTTACTTTGTGGATAATATGATCTCTGAAGTGAAATTAATCTGAATGATTATAACTTAATCATTGTACACTGCTGGCCACCGTAAATGCAACACCAAGAAAGACAAGAGATAGCACAACAAAATTTATTTTGTAGATAACATGTTGACCAAGTATCAAATGATTAAATTTATAGACGTCTGTGAAGTGGGGTTCCTGCCAGAATCAGTAGCCAGAGTAGCCGCCATTGTTGGAGATCACCGCTACCACACGCCTCGCCATTGATTCAAAGAGACTTTGGATGTGTTTTTGAAGGTACAGCAGACCAAGCAGCTTCCACACGTTGCCAAAGTTGATCTGGTGTGGCAGCTGGAGGTGTAATCTGGGTCAATCGTTGAGCAACCATGGACCACATGTTTTCTATCGGTGAAAGATCCGGATAGCGAGCCGGCCAGGGAAGCAATTCAATCTGGTGATTGACGAAGAACCTTTGGACAATGCGTGCCACGTGTGGTCTCGCATTATCCTGTTGAAATATGGCTGTGGCCAAGCCCTGAAGGTAAGAAGGACAACTGGCTCCAACACCTCAGAGATGTAGCGCTGGCTGTTTAAAGTACCGGCAATGCGTACTAGAGGAATGCGAGAGTGATATCCAATACCGCCCCATACCATAATACCCGGTGCAGGACCAGTGTGACGGTGCATAACGCAGCTGTTCAGCATCCTCTCTCCACGTTGTCTCCAGACTCGAATCCGACCATCGTGGTGTTGCAGACAGATGCGTGACTCGTCAGTAAAGACAACTTCATTCCATTCTGCCGCCCACATGTTTCTTTCATCGCACCATTGACGGCGGAGACGTCTGTGGTTCTGCGTCAAGGGTAGACCAAGCAATGGACGTCTTGCGGACAGACCACTCTGCTGTAAACGGCGTCGAATGGTACGCGCAGACACTGAATGATGCGTTACAGACTCAATGTGCTGTGCTATGGTTCGTGATGTGACTGAGCGATCCGTCACTGCCATGCGCACAATTTGCCTGTCCTCACGTGAAGTGGTGCACTGAGGTGGATGCGATCGACCACGTCGGTCCGTCGTACCCTCCTGCATCACAATACCCGCATTACAGTTGTTTGGTTTCGTCCAACACGACTACCGATTTCCCTGAAAGATCCACAATCTCGGTAGGCCACTATCCTTCCTCTGTAGAACTCGGATACTTGATCAAAAGCAGATCGCTGTTTTCTACGACACATAACTGATCGTTTTTTGAAAAAAAAAACCACAAGAAAAACACAATTGCCAAACTTGAAATCGTCGAAATCTCCAAGCTTAAATAGCGCTTTGAGGCGGCGCCACAGGCGTGCGTGGTGTGTGTCTGCGCTGAAATTCTAATCATTTCCATATATCATCTCCGCTAATGCATGTTGTAAATTTCATGTTATTTGCGTGCTCCTTCAGGGTGTTGCATTTACGGTGGCCAGCAGTGTATTTTAAGGAAAAAGAACATTTAAAAATACTTTGCAGTCATAAATTCTGATGACTAAAAATATTTTTGTTAAGGAAAAAAAATTACCTCAATATAAAACCTGTGAAATTTTTTTTGAAAATTATTTATTGTTTGCATGAAGTTGACAAAGTTTATATTTTATACACAGTTACATATATATATATATATTGTAATTCCCTGCAGGGCTTCAAAGCGCTTTAACTAAACAACAAGAAAAACACAACAGAAAAGAACATTTGGTAAGAATATAGAAATAATTCGTTTTATTACATACTTTACAAGTGTTCTATGTGTTAACCTTGATTACCCGGCATGCATCAATACTATAAATTCCAGCTCCTTCCGCTCTTTATTCAACAGGCTACTATTAATGTTATTGACTGCACATGTCATCCTTTCCATGTGATCGAAAACTTGGTCTTTTACATAAAATTAAGTTTTCTTGGCCCTTTACTGCGCGATGTAGCAAAATTGCATAAAAGGATAACGCATACTCTTAATAACTTCGATTGTACCATGTTGAGTAGAGTATAGCAGGAACTGGATTATCCTATTAATATGGGCCACGTAACCAAAAATTTATACATAAAACATCTGCAGAGCATGTAAATAAAACGATTTGTTTCTGCATGCTTTCTAATGTTCTTTTTTGTTGTATTTGTCTTCGTTTTTTAACTATTGCGCCTCGAAACCCTGAAAGGAATTATGAATAACCCTGTATTTTAGTGATGTTTTACTTCAATATGATTCAGATGTATTATTTCTTCTTTGATCAGATCTATGAAATGATTTTGGTTCGCCATGGTCTGATGATTGTGGGTGATCCTATGGGTGGGAAAACAAGTGCTTACCAAGTATTAGCTGCCGCCCTTACTGATATACACAAATTAGGACCTGAATGTGGGATTACAGAAAATAAAGTTCATTTTAGAATTATAAATCCAAAAGCAATTACTATGGGACAGTTATATGGCTGCTTTGATCAAGCATCGCATGAATGGACTGATGGTAATTTCATTTTATATAAAAAATAAAAATTTGATTAAGTATATGTTCATAAATTATATAAGTACTGCTCTTCACTAAATTAACCCTTACTGAAAAATTATTTTCATTAAATATTGTTTCTGATTGGTTTGATTGAATTGTTTTTTATATTAGTTATTCAAACTAAAGTATATAGTTTAATATTCTTGAATTGTAATTCATTTAAATTTCCTCTTGAGGGATTTTAATTCATAATGGTCTTAAGCCCTTCCAGGATCCTTAATTTCTAGTTTACTCCTAATTATAGCATAACATCTCTCAAAAACTGAAACTCTTAAGGGTTTTTAAATCAGGATGATGCAATCTTGCCTCATACGCACATTCGAACCAATCAGAAAAGGCTTTATTGGAAATCATATGATTTTAATAGCTTGACCATGGCTATAAATAGACGAGATCTCGGGAGAGAGCAATGAATACTATGACAGGTGGAAAATCAGCATTAATGTTGATAAATCTGTTGCTGTTATATTCACTCATAAACATACAGATCCACCTTCACCCATTATGTACAATACACTAAAACCATGGTCTAAGGAAACCAAATACCTTGGTCTAATTTTCGACAAGCACCTCACTTGGAAACAACATATAAAATACACACTGATAAATTCCGGAGAGTAATGTTTGAATTATTCCCCTTAATTTCCCGGAATTCAGAATTAAGTATCGAGAACAAATTGCTTCTTTATACAGCCCTGATGCGTCTCATTATAGCCTACACTTGTCCAGTTTTTGGGATATGCCGCTGAAACTAACTTAAAAATTTTAGATTCCAAAATTCTCTTATTCGGATGATTGTCATAGCAACTCGATATACGTATGAGAAACAATGACATCCGCAAAGCATTTCAAATTATAAGTTTTAAATCTCGCATCTAATATATTGCTAAACATTTCTTTGATTCTCTCCTTCATACCAACAACGTAAATATGCTTCCTCTTCCTAACTATGCTCCAAATATTAATTCCAAAAGACCAAGAAGAATTCTTCTTGACCCTTATAACCCCTTTAATTGTAATTTTCTAGTGCATTTGTTATTGCACATTTATTCAATTTTTTAAATGTCTCTACATATATTTTTTTCATCTTGCTTTCTCTACTGGACAAGTCCCGCCCTTTTCTATATATTTTCACTTTTTAGTCTCTTAGGGGAAGCCAAGTCATAAATTAGATTAGAAGCGGGCGACAGCGCGCAGCGCTTTTACCCAAGATGGGCGAAAAAGATCAATCCATGTCGGAGATACAAAACAAATCAAGAGGCCCCTGGCGTGGGGGGTGAAGGGAGTGGCTCCCAAGCGATGGTGACCCGCGAACGTGGAACGAACTGGGGAGAGAATGAAGGGAAGGGCAAGGAAGGAAGGCAGGTGGATTGCGTCAGCAATCAATAAAACGAGGAGCGGTCAGGTGACTGCCCCTCTCACCACCTGTCAGGATGCAGTTCGAAGCTTGTTTGTGTTGTTCAAGAGTGTGTGAAGGGGTTAAATGTAGTGTTAGGGTGGACGGCAAACCAAGTAGCCTTTCAGCTCTCCTCTTGAACTTTTTTTTAACATCTTCCATGAACTTTAACCACACGATTGGCTCTACCAATCAGGATGCAACATATCCAGAATGAAAATGAATGTGTCATTCCACATCTATTTCTCGCCATATGCCCAGATATAAAGATCGTAAAGAGAGCAATCAATGTTTTTTGTGAATGTTACGTAAACTTTGCGTGTTGATGACTTGATTTGTGTTGTTCTGTTTGTTTGATGTTGGGGTGTTGTGTTTTCTTCCTAACTAAATAATTTTGTATTTAAAAGTACCATGCCTACTCATCCTTCTACGACTGCAACAAATTAATCGATTCCGTCCATCAAAATGTCTTAATTTAAATGTGGAAATGCTACACACATAAATAAGCAAATTTTCTTTCTATAGCTGTACCATATAAAACTAATAGACTAAATTTCCATTTATAAATTTAAATAAATACTACAGACTTTGAAAATGGTATTCTTTCAAAAATATTTTTTATAAGCTTTGGGCCCTTGATTCAAGCAGGAATCCTACGATTTTATTTAAAACCATGTAAATGCATTAGTTTCTATCCTGAATTTTATCAAAATATGTGGTATAAATATATGAAGATAGTGATCTTTTAAGGGAGAAAATTAATTTTTTTAAAGTTGAATTTTTTTTGTATATTAATATATTTTATAACACATAGTTAAAATAATTTTTATAAGTCGTTTAGAATTTTTAATTAATTTTTAACCAGTTCTGAGTATTTGTTTTGATTATGTATGATTTAAAATTTTCAAATGTTACCTTTACATAGATCTGCTCAGAACTCATTAATTTCATTGAAATTTATCACTAAAATTACAACCTTTAACATTTTAACAATTTTTGAAATTAGTTATGTGAATTTTTCAGTTACTTTATTTCATTTTATTTTAATGATATTGGGCAAGAAATAATATGATTAGAATTCAATTTTTCTTTTTTCGCAAATTATAAAAATTTGTATTTTTGCTTGCAATTGATTTTTTTTTCTTAATCAAAAAAAAAAAATTTTGTACTAATTTCTGTTTTTTTTAAATGAATTATACAGGGTTACCAGGAATAAATGAGCCGATTACAAAATTCAATAATTCCCAGATGAAAAATGATAATTAAGATGTCATTGTAAAGATAAAATATGAATTTTTTTTCGTATGTAACGTTTCTTGATGTAAAGTATAAAATCTGTTTTCACAAGTGTTCAATATAGGCCCGTTTACATGGACGAAATTGCCGGCAATATACCGGCATGGATCTCTTTCGAGGCGTTTACATGACGACCCGGCAAAAATGCCTGGTAGAAAAGGAGGTTTGATTTTTGTACCCGCAATAGGGCAGGGGATTTGGGGGTAAAATGCGGGAACGTTTTCTAATTTTCCCATGATGCATTGCGCCAGATCTTTATTTATTCAAATATGGCTGCTGTTGTGGATTGCGAGCGTTCGTGTACAGAAGAAATTCAGCTCAGAATACTATTTTGAATGCTGTGTATTGATAGTTTTATTTCAAATATTTGTTTGATTCAAATGCAGTTTAGTATTTCATTCTTTAAATATTGGTATAGCTAGAATGATTCTTGAAAATTGTATATTGAACTATTTAATATTTTCTCTATGTGTATATAGTTATACGAATTTTTTTAGTTTTTTGACTTAATTTATTGTGTGTTGCTCTCTTTTAATTCTTGCTTACTTCAAGCGTTAATAAATAGTTTGATTAGTAACTTATAAAAAAGTTAGAAAATTTATAATGTATACTTTCCTTGCCAATGTTAAAATTTTTTATAATGAAACCTCTTTTTTTTCTTTTCTCAAATTTCAGGATATTTTGTAAAAGTGTTATTTTTTATTAGTGCGTTGAAATATGTTATAATGTTTAATTATTTAATTTGTGTGTTGTTTTTAAAATTTAATTGTGCTAGAAGCCTAGTAATGCTTGAATTTAAAATTTAATTGTGCTTAGAAGCCTAGAAATGCTTGAATTTAAAATTTAATTGTGCTAGAAGCCTAGAAATGCTTGAATTTAAAATTGTATTGCTTCATGAAAATGTTATGAACCCTCTGGTTCATCAAGGGGCAGGATGTTGTGAATTATATTGACCAGGTGGTCTGAGTCCTGTTTTTTTCTCCACAGGAACCTGGTCGCACTGGACTTTTTGCCTTTACACGGACATCCAGTTTCTTGAAATTGTTTATATACCATCTTATACTCTTAGATGTCTGTGCATTTATATGGTACTTTCTCCGAATTTCACGCTGAACTGTGATCAGGGGTGTCTTAAGACTTTTTGAGGCTCTGGGGCCCTCTGCAATAGTAAGTCCTACCTCAGATCTTTAAAAGTTGACAATAGCTTGCATTGTCAAATGCGCATTCAAACGGTCATTTGAAACAAATAAATGTGCTCGATTCACATCTCAAAAACTTTAGGTACAAACCGACTCGACCCACACATGGCCGCATATCTCTTTAAGACAGAGTCGAGAATGAAATGAGGCCCCCACCGAGGGTGAATCCCTGAGTCCTTGGACATCTCTGACCGTAATTACTGACAGACTTTTCAAGCGAGAGCAAACACGACATTTCCATTTCTGCCACCTATTGGACAAATCGATGCTACAAACTCAAAATTTCATATTTATCTTTACAATGACATATTTAAGGATCCTTTTCTGTTTATACATCTGGGAATTATTAAATTTTGTAATCGTGTCATTCATTCCTGATAACCATGTATAATAAAAAATTTTTCAAATTATGGATTTATTATTTGTATCTCTTTAAAGGGAACCAGGACATGCTCAAATATGTAAAATGCCAAAATTAAGACCCTTTGTTTATGAGACATATATCTTTTAAAATTTCCAATAGAGCTTAGATATTTTACGTTCTTAATAAAGATAATTTAATTATTCTGTAGAACTACAAAAATAACTTGTTAGTTCAAAAGTTTTTTTTTTTCCTGCTTAATTTAAGTAATACATAATTTTTGAGAAACTCATAATACATACTTATGTTTAGGTACCATTTTTTAAAAAGTATCTTTTTTTTATGCAAAATATTTTTTACACATATATAAAAACAATACTCAAAAGACAGTGAACCAATTTTTTTAGTGAAATTTAGTAAAGTTTCTTTAAAAAAATTATGAAACTTTGAGATTTGGAAAACTTTTATTTATTATTATTATTATTTTTGTTGCTTTTTTAATGCATAAAACAATTTTTAAAAAATTAGGCACTATTTTAATAGAAAAAAAATTAGGTTCACTATATGCATAGGCCATCTCGTATAGAAGTATAAAAATCTGGAATCTTATAGTGCAATATTTTTTTAAAAAAAATGTACCTAAATGCAAAAAAATAGGCTTTTGAGAGAAAAAATGAAAAAACTAAAGGAGCGTGATCATTTGTTTACATTTTTATTTTTCATATTTTAGGGCTATTTATCAAATAACATATAAGTATTATAAATTTTAGGTTCAGATAAATATGCACTATTTTTTAGAACTAAATTGAAAAATCGATTCTTTGAAAGTATATGATGTCCTGGTTCCTTAAGAGAAATTTCAGTTTTGATCTAAACAGAGCAAAATACTGATACCAGTACAAAATTCATGATTATTTTCTCAGAAAAGATTAAAACATTTAAGAAAATTGTTTTCATTATATTACATTATATTTATTTTTGGGGGACTTTTATGTGACACTTTTGGCAGTTTTTCCATTTCTATATATTATAGGTGTTCTAGCTAACACTTTCAGAGATTATGCAAGTGATCCTTCTGAGGACGAAAATGGATATTATTTGATGGACCTGTAGATGCTGTCTGGATTGAGAATATGAATACAGTATTGGATGACAATAAAAAAGTACTTAAAGATCAATTCGATCTGCTTTACTTTTATAATAATAATTGTATTTCGAGGGGGGGGGGCATATTTTTACCTTTTTAGTTTGATATCTTTTTTATATTTTAGTTATGTTTTAATGAGTGGAGAAATAATTCAGATGAGTTCAGCTATGAATCTGATTTTTGAACCTGCTGATCTTGAACAGGCTTCTCCTGCTACGGTATCTCGTTGTGGCATGATCTACATGGAACCACATCAAGTACGGTACATTTAAGATTGAATTTTACTTGAAGATTTATTTTATCAAAAACAAATGATAGTTTATTTATATAAATAGGGTTGCACTGAGAGAATAAATGTTTTCACAAAAACCTTCTAACCTCCTATTTCTGTTCACGGACCCGACTAAAGCTGTGGGAGGAAGGGAAGGATGACTCGACATATTTTCTAATTATTTATTTAACACGCTAATTAACACAGACAAAATTCAAATAACCAAACAGGTTGAGATGTTTCCAAGTAGAGAACAGATGATTTGTAATGAGAGTCGCGTGTTCGGATAATACTTATAATAAATTGATCCATATTTTATGAATCAATCTTCTACTTTAATAAATGATTTACACTGTAGCTATGTGACCAATTGTCACTTAAATCTCTTTAATAATTTAAATACTAAAACATGTTATCAATATGTCTATTACCTGAACTGTGGTAGTCTTTTTATCTTCTACTTCTTAATATTTCAATCTCTTGGCAACTTCAATTAAACATCAATTCTCCTATATCTAACTATATACCTCTTTCTATATCTTTATCTCTCTTCTTTATCTAACTAATTCTCTCTCTTCTGCCGAACTAACTATCTAGCAAGAAAACCTATATATACTATATATAATAGACCTAATCTATATATCACTGTTTCTTTTTCAGAAAGGGTTGTTGATATTCATAGCCCAAATATTTCCCAAGAGGGTTAGTCGAAGGACTCGTATAGATCCGTCACAACCTTACAATTGTTTAAATACTTCTATTATGTTAATATTATTTAAACAAATTTGTGTACACTTTTTACTTTATTTATATTTCTTTTGGTATGTTAAACTAACTATACATACAGAAAAATGTATCCAGTTATTCATATCATATATTAATCTGAAAAATCATATTAAACAGTCAGTTAAAGTATTGCATTTATCAATGGGATAATGCACTGCTCAAAAATGTTTGGAGAACATATGGACTTAACAAAAATATACAAATATTTCTTCTGATAACTAAAGTAAAACAAAACACCCATTATCTAAAGTTTACCAGAAAACAGAAGAAGAAAATTTCATATGCAAGGTGACCGGGTAAATATCACAACAACGTGATCAACCGGAATCCATATCGGAAGATTGGAATCCGCGAAAACACAAAGAACTGTAGCGGACACTGTTGGAGTGGCGAGAAATATTGCAAGACTGTGGAATCAATTCCAAGAAACAAGCCATGTTGAACATCGTCCAGGAGAAGGACGTCGACGTATTATCACAGCAAATAATGACTTATAAATGCTGTTAACAGCTCGTCGAGACAGAACAGCCCAATGAGACGCTGATTCACAAGACAGTTTCTTTTGGCAATAGGACGAGGGGTCTCAAGCCTAAAAATCCGAAATAGACCATGCACATAGGCCAATGGTGTGTATTTCGTTGACAATAAGACATTGTGTTGCCTGAAGAAAATGGGCTGTTGAACATCGAGATTAGATACAAAGGGATTGCAGCAGTTTACAGACGAGTCCCTTTTCAGTTGAGAGTGTGACATCATAGATGGTTTGATTTAACTAAAAAGACGCATTCAAAAAAATCTTGTATTTGTTCAGGAAAGTTCACATTACAGAAGGTGTGGTTTGATGGTATGAGCTGGAATTAGCATAGGTGGACGTACTGACCTGAATATCATTCGGAAGGGCAATTTGGCTGCTCAAAGATATGCACATGAGATCCTGAGACCCCATGTCGTACCTGACGCTGCAGCCATTGGTGGTTCTTCTTTTAATTCAGAATTATGTCAGACCTCATTCAGCTCGTCCGGGGAGAACTTTTTTGAAGCAGAAACAATACGGCTTATGGAATGGTCAGCGTGCTCCCTTGATCTTAATCCGATCAAGCATGTTTAGAACACACTCAGTCGACGCGTTGCTGTCGATTGACCAAGGCTTCCTGTTACTGTCCAAAACGTGGAGATCATTCGTCGTCAAGAGTGAAACAGTATTCCCCAAAATCTTATCGATTACTTCATTGCATCCATGCGAAACAGTTGTGTGGCTGTCTTAGCAGTTCGAGGAGACCACTCACCATATTAAAAATTCTGTATCGTTTCCAAACAATCAGTTTTTTGTCATTTACATATAGCTAAATTGTTGCTCTAAAGCAGGGGTTCTTAATCCCGTGTCCGTGGGTGCCAATGGGCCCGTGAAGCTTTCTTTGTGCTCCTGCGACTGTCCGCTATACACTATATCAGTACTAACCGTGGCCAATCCGCGGCATGTCACAATTTTTTGTGTGGCCGCGAGGTTCATTATACTTTTAGAAATGAAATATAGGCCGTAAAATTATTGTACTTGCAACACTGTTTTGTTAAGAAATATTAAGAAGCGTTATACTTTTTTTTGAACTACGCCTGCCAGCAGCCCTGTTTGTCAGATGTGCCGAGACGGGGAAAATGGTTAAGAACCTTCTGCTCTAAAGCATCATTTCATGCTTTTTATACTATTCCAAAGAATTAAAGTACCTATAACAATTTTTGCTTCTCTTTTTCTGTATTGCTTTTTGTTACACCTGTGCAACGATTTCTTCCCTTTTTTGCTTTCTTCCCTAATTTTTTTGAGTAGTGTATCAATCACAACTTATGTCTAAATAATTTTTTGAAATTAATTTTAAAAGTTGGAGTAATATTTATTATACCACTGCTATATTTTTAAAATTATTTTCTGCATTAAATATTTATATACATGTATGTTATTTTGAATAACTTTTATTTGTAAGTTTTATGATATTTTTTGTTTCTAAAATATATTGAATATTTCTGCATGTATTTTTTTTTTACTTCGATTATTCATTTTATAGACTTTTATATGAAATACAACCTCTGAAAATAAATTTCGGTGAATAGTTCTGTAACATTAGCGTAGAGAAAATATTAACGAAAGTTACCTTACTGTTTTTCGAAATGGTCATCTCCCATAACTATTTCACCGCTAAGATCTGCTATATATGCCCTGGAAATTTTGCAAAAGGTCTCCTTTTGAAATAGAGTTCAAAAGCCTCGTTACGTTTCGTTGGATGTCAGAAATATCTTCAAATCTCTTTCCTTTCAAAGCGAGTTTGTGTCGTTGGAATAGGAAGGAGGATTGAGATCTGGCGAGAATGATGGATGGTCAATTTGCACCCCCCCCTTTTTTTTTGCAGGAACTGTTTGACGATATTATCTATGTGAAACCTAGCATTGTCGTGTACAAAACACTATGAACCTTGTTGTGCTTACTGTGGTCATCCCCTGCGTAGATGTTTCATGAAAAGGGTCAAAATTTCAATGTACCTTGCAGTATTCATCATCCAGTTATCATGCGCACAGTTAATCGATCTTTCGTGATTAATTTACTCACTTTCTCAATGTTTTCGTCACTGACCGACGTCGTCGGTCTTTTGCCACTGGGGTTGTCAGAAACACTTTCCCAGCCTTCTTGAAAACGGGCGAACCATTCCTATACACACTTCAAGGACAGTGCTGGATCTTCATAAACACGTACCAGCATCGAATAAGTTTCTGTCGGTGTCTTTCCAGGCTTAAAACATAACTTTAAATTGACCTTTTGTTCGTTCATTTTCCTGTTCTCAGTTAAGAGCCAAAGCACTAAACAAGAACTTTGTAAAACGAGTCTTACATGGAACACAAACGACGCTCAACTGAAAAACGGTGGGGACAGATGGTTAACACCTGCCACTATTTATGTGGAGCGTTTTGTTTCGGTCGTTCTGACTTCATTCACTGAACTTTATTGTCAGAGGCTGTATTTACTATATATTTACTTTCCGAATTTAATGTTTACAATCTGTGTTTTGTTGAAGCATTCTTTTGTTGACTTATATTTTTTAATCTTTAAAACTTTTTATTAGAATTGTAATGATCATTATTTTAAAATGTGCTTTTCATATTTTAAATTTAATACATTTCTTTTTACCTTCAATGCTTTTTACTATTTGTGTTTAGCTTGGATGGAGACCTTTGAAAGATTCATACATAAAGTCACTCTCAGAATTAGAACTATCTGAAGAGTATATTGAACTTATCAATGACATGTTTGAGTGGTTGGTCGATCCATCTTTACAGTTTTTGAAACTCATGTGTGTAACTTTCCTGAAAACATCAGGAATTCATTTGGTTCACTCTTTAACAAGACTTTTCAACTGTTTGATGAAAGATATGCTGGCTTCGCAGCCTAGTGACTTGGATGAAGCTGTTCGTTCATCTGATGTAAGATACCCTTTCAAAAAATAATACCTAACTTTTCACTGATTAGATTAGAAATAGATTTAGATAGCAATTTCAAATTGTTTATATTTTGTGTTATGTACAGCCTGTGCCATTATTTTTAATAAATATTTAACAAAATTGATAATGATTTATGTAGTATTCAATATGTTAGCTAGAGACAAAATCTGCTTGAGAGTAAAATGTATAATGTTACAATTTTACTTCTGTGGTAAAATATTTTTTATACGAGGGTTGGGGCAAAAGTCATGGCAACTATTTTTTTCTTGAAGATACCAGTCCGGTTGGAAAATGTGACATATACAGACGAAAGGACAAGGTGTTAACTACATCTATGAATAGCACTGAAATAACGTAACACACTAATTTATTACGGTAGTATACAGGGCAATATGGCCTCCACGGTGCAAAAGAATGACAATTCAGTGCACATAAAGTTGACGTGACAATGCATTTGTTGTGCGTTTCTCGATGCCACTTGCTCTCTCTAACTCCGGTAGCGTCCATCGTCTGTCTTCATCCATGAGCTGCTCGATGACGGCACGTGCTAAGTCGGTCCGCACACTGACCGGTCGACCCGAACGTTGCTCAGCATTGGTTGATACACGTCCTTGTTGAAACTTTCCTTTACCCACCGTGCTACTGTACGGTATGGTAGGGTATTATGCCCAAGGGCTTCCACAAATTCACTGTGACATTCCATCTCATTTCTCCCTCGGTGAACGGCTATTTTGATGTAAGTGCGCTGCTCAACATGGGTTACTTCCATCTCACACGACACTCACCAACTGACTGCTTTCACAGCCCTCGCCTCGCTACTACCAGCTATCTGTTGTTCTGCGTACAAACTATGCCTGCAGAACTTCCACACGATCCATATATATTTGTGATCCGTTCACATATATACAAGAAAAAAAAATAGTTGCCATGACTTATGCCCCAACCCTCGTATTTACTTAACTTTAAAAAAAAAAATTTCCAAAAATTGTTAATATTTTTTTTTTATTGTACAAGTTGAGTACAAATGATGGACCGGATTTTAAGAATTCATATGATCGAAACTACTACACATATTACAATAAGTGATACTTGAATGTAAAGAGAAATATACCAAGTTTTTTTTCCAGTTGCGAATGTTTGATGTAGGGACCCTCTTGTTACACGGCATACGTCCAATTTGTAATCCAGTTCGTTCCATACATTTTGTTGCATCACTCTATCAATGGTTCTTAGTTCTACATAATACGTTAATATTCACTCATTCATTCATTCATTGTTATTTGTTGTGTCAGTCAGGGACGTTTTGACCTCCCCGGTGCCTAGGCACTTTAAATTGTTCCCCTCCCTTTCCTTCGGTTCTTACCTTGCCAGTTTTGGTTCGGGAGATATTTTACCTTAACTTTCTTATTCTTTTCCCTTTCTTTGTTTTTGTTGTTTGGAGAGTCTTACCATTATCCACCACCTATGGATCCGCCGTGTCCTGGACTGAGAACCGTAAGTAAAGGATAATATGATGGTTTGGTCACTCTTGTTCATTTCTTACCTTACGACATCATGGAACCCCCTCCCCCCCCTTTTGTAAATTAGTACATTAAATTCATAAAATCACTTACAATAACAATATTGAATACGTTATTGTATGAACTGTTTTCAACTTGTTAATTATCATCTTTTTCATCGTTTATTGCTTTACTATCTTTTACTTTTAGACATCCTTATTCTTTATTGAGCCACTGTCATTGCACTGGAACAACAAATGTTTTTTTCGAGCTTTGATCATTGCAAAAGCATTAATAACATCATTGTAATCAATTCTTATGATAAATTTGATTTTGAGTGTATAGCGACACTAAACCGTTAAGCTTTTCTTTTTCTATCTCAGATCTCATTTCTGACTTTACTCTCTAAAGAGCAGAAATGCTTCTATCGTAACTGGTTAGGTGGTGGTACGTTCGCTGTAATTTTAATTTTTTTTGCCTCCAGTTTTCTGCGCCCTAGGTACGTGCCTAGAGTGCCCAAGTGGAACAGCGGCCCTGGTGTCAATTGCAAATGGTACGGTCTGAAATTTAATTTTTCTTTGTAAAATTTTCCGTTCGGTTTTCTGAAGCATTTCAAGTTTACAGGCGGGAACTCACGTAGACTTCCGTGGACTACGAACAAAACTCTGCCTCGCCCTCCACTGCTTCTTCCGAGACGCTTGGCTGACCGCAGCTTTTCTTTTTATACAAACAACCTGTTCTGTTAAATTGATGATACTATCGCAAAATGCTCTTGTTGGTAAGTGCTTCTTTTCCGTCGGGATTTCTAAATGCACATTGCATTTAGAAATCGCGAATTATTCAAACAACCCGCTCATACTCTAATACGCAAAAACTCTTCTCCGTCATTGTTGCCATGTTTGGATTTCAATCACAACGATCTTGAATGTGCTGTTGATCATTAGTGGGGAAAAAAATTGGAAAATCTCTATGTTCATTTATGTATCACTTATTGTAATATATGAGTAGTTTAGAAAATATGTTTTTTTTAAAATCAGGTTTATCATTTGTACTTACCGTGTATTAATAAAGGAATTCAAGAGTATGTGACTGAGATATATGAAGTATATTATTCAACGTAAGCAAACAACAGATTTTTTTAAAAATTTCTTTTGTATCATACATTTCTTACAGTTAAAAAGAAATTTTTATTTATTGAACCCTTTTCCTTCCTTAACGGAAACATTTTGGCTGAAAATTTCATATAAATTAATTTAGCCTTTAGAAACTTTACAGTTTCTTCATTCAACAAAATTAGACATTTAGAAAAATGAAAGATTTCATATAGTACTTATATTAATTTTTCTATTATTACTAACATTTATCTTTACTTATCTTACTATCTTAATACGTACAGTCATCATCTGCAAATTCAACAGTTATTAAATTTTCATTCATAATTAAAGTTGCACCTCTATATGATATGTATTTAATATACAGGGTGAGTACAAATGATGAACCCGATTTAAAAAAATCATATTTTCGTAAACTACTGCGCATATTACAATAAGTGATATATGAATGTTAAGAAAAA